>CAIGRO010035744.1:0-19267 GCA_903798355.1 Fraxinus baroniana | reverse complement strand
GGGGGGGGGGGGGGTGCTCAAACAACTCGGTAAAATAACTTTCTGTAACATGCAACAAAAAATTGTGTCGAGTTTTTGATTAAGAAAATAATAACATATACGAAACGGGTACGTTGAAGATATAAATATAAATGAACAACATTTTATTAATTCTAACTATTAAACTTTCAGATGAGATGAAACATACATGGTATATGATGCTATCAAAAATCGTCACTTGATGAGATTACGTCGGGATGTTGTTCAAGCTTGGGATCTGGACTCAAGAAGATCACAAATATTGCTCCTAAGTCCTAGGTGCCTGAAACAAAAGATAAGAGGTATGACGTTATAGCCCATCCAATGCTTAAGCCATCAAC
The DNA here is from genome assembly GCA_903798355.1 of Fraxinus baroniana. Lineage (NCBI taxonomy): Eukaryota > Viridiplantae > Streptophyta > Magnoliopsida > Lamiales > Oleaceae > Fraxinus > Fraxinus baroniana. The sequence goes on along the minus strand of CAIGRO010035744.1, from coordinate 18,908 downwards.
GTTAGTGATGAGAAAAATGTATGCAAAATGCTTCAAGTATGCAATGAAGTTCTAAAATGTAGAATGAGGCTAAGATGCATTTATATATAGTGAAAATCTATAATTTATGTATCTTGTAGGATGCTGGGGAGGCTATGGGCCGGCCCAAGTATCTAGGAAGTCATGACTTGGTCGTTAAGCCAATATCCCAATTGTAGAAAGATTGGTATTCTTTGATAAAGATAAATGAAAGTCTATTTGGAGTGGGAGACCACTCATGCTCGACCACACCTTGGTTGGTCAGGTGGTCAGGTACCGCACTTGGAAGGAGGCATGGGGTGCTCAACGAGATAAATAAGTTATTAGGAGACGTGATCCTCGATCATCCTTTAGATCGAGAAGGTAATATAGTAAGAAGTATAGACCCCAACCTTGAGATATAAAGGCGGATGAAAATGAACTACACTTCTTATAAGGTCGGAAAAAGTCTTTGTGCAAGAAAGTGGACACGATCCTCAATCTCACGTGGTGTCTTTATTCTTAGCACAGAAATGGACACCGTGCGGAGTAGTCTTCTTCACTAGACTACCTTCCACCTTTTTTCGATCGTTTCGGGACGAAAGAAATTTTGATTACAATTTGTAGAAAGCTTGCAACATAAAATCGAGATGCATTGAAAGTAAATTTGATCATTGATTGCTTGAAAACTAGAAATTACAATTAGTGAAAGCGGGAAATTACATTGGCTAGTACAGTGGGGCAAACACCAGAATTCTTGAAAGATGTTTGAAAGACTAAACTAATATTTATAATATGCGGCCGAAGCTAGGTAAACTGCTGCTGCGATTGGGTCAATGGATTCAAGTAAAGTTGCGGTCCTTGACACTCAGACCTGACATCCTCGAGTCAATCCTGGGTGGAATTTATTGCATGATTAGTATTAGATGAGAAGGACCTCCTAATGGTATTCAAAAACACTAAATTAAGGGCCTGTTTGGCTTAAATTTTACAATTCTACAGTAAATCAATTCTCATTTTTCAACCATACATTTTTCAATAAAATAATATTTTACATCACATCAATATTTTTTTCTTCTTTTTCAACCACACATTTCCCATTATATCACTGTTCAAAATCAATTCTTCTTTCAAAAAACCTAAACCAAACAAGCTCTAAGAGTTATTGGAAGCCAAGATTGTGGACACATTGGAAGGGATGATAATGCAACTAGAAGTGAGAAATAGTAGAACAACTAAATTAATGTCGTTTGATAAATATTGAGAATTCCAATGTGCCAACAATACAAACGTAGCCGTCCTTATATCTTGCAGTTTAACCAAATTATAAATTAAATAAGAGAAAAATATTAAATAAATTGTCCCTTTTCCTCGTTTGGGCCAGCCCAAAAATAAAAGCATTTCAAAACAAACCCAAACTATTGCCTGGGGGCCTGTTTTGGATAAATCTGCTGGCGCTGCTATTACTTTAAGAAAGCTCAAACAATGTCAGGCCATACGATCTTTTCTTGTACAAGCTCAATAGTAGGCCCACTTAGAGTTGGACATTAGGGAACATCTTAGTGATGGCAAAAAATCTCACCCCGTGAAGAATAAAAAAATAAATTAATTACAAATTATAAAATAAAAATTAGTTAACTAAAAAAAATATTTAAAAAAATAAACGGGGCGAAAAACAGCCTCGCGCCCAGGCCCGCGCCGTTGCCATCTCTAGAACATTTTCAAGAAACTCTTTATTTATAAAAAATATTTTATATATTATAGAGAGTATTTTATATATTATAGAGAGTATTTTATACATTATAGAGAGTATCTATAAATTTAGAAAATCAAAAATCATATGAACTCCAACAATGATCTCTATTTTGGTTCTTCATTTTGCTTTACTCAAAAATATTTATTGATTTCTTCTCATATTATATTTAACATTATCTTTTTAACTATACATTTCAAAAACTTTTATCAAAATCTATTGAAAATCTAATTTTAATCCCTATCAAACAAGGGCTAAATGTAATCATTGTGCATTAAGAGTAGAAAGTGAGTTGGCTATCTTAGAACATCTTCAATAAACTTTTTAAATATAAAATACTTTCTATTTTAAAGAGTTAATTCCTAAATTATATTTTAATAGACTTTTTAAATTAACATTTTCATTTAGAAAATGAGTTTTATTCTCCACATTTGGAGAGACAAATTCACTATTTATAATTAAATGCATTCAAATTATTTTAATTTTCAATGGAGTGAAATAAGATAATAATGTGGAAGGCTCGTGAAATTAAAAGATACAAAAAATTATTAAGTATTTTTAAAAAAAGTAAAATTAAGTGTTAAATATAAAAGGTTCTCTAAATTGTAAAATGTGATCTTTAAAAATAAAAAGTTTCTTTGAGATACTCTATATTTAGAGAGTGAAACTCACACTCCATTTTAAAAAATTAAAATGGAGAGTCTCTTGGAGCTTACTTTTAAGTGGGGGTGTCAACAAGTCTAGTCGAGCCGCGAGTCGAAACTTTTTACTCGAGATCGACTCGAATAAAAATGACTCGAGCTTTTTTTGGCCCGATCCGAGCTAAAACTCAAACAAAAAATTTAGGTTCAACCCGAGCTATCGGCTCGGGCCTTAGTGAGCCGAGTATGCCCGATATTCTTTTTAAAATTCGTAACAAATCTAATTTTTTTTTAAAGAATTTAAAATTTCTACAATTTATACGTAATAACTAAATATTAACATATAAAAAAAAATTACATATGTAAGCTTATTTTATTTTTTAGCCTCACGGGCCTACCCGGGCTTGAGTGACGCCCCAAAATGGGGCTCGATCCCACCGAGCCACAAGTCCGTTTCGGGCCGATTCCAAGCTGGTCGGCGGGCCATATTGACACGGCTACTTTTAAGCATTAAATCTTTAAAATAAAGCGTATTTTGCATTTAGACAATCTTTTGGAAATGCTCTTAGGGATGTCAATAAATAATCGATTCTAGTTTATACAAGTCAATAACTTGGGGTTTGTGATAATTTGTAAAGTACATATGTTTGTGACAAGTACGATAAGTTAGGAAGACGCTCACGCTACTGCCACAGTGGCTTCGATCCAAGAGCAACGAACTATAGCGACGCGGCGCTTGCACGATGCCCGGCTATAGTGGCGCAGCTTGATGCCACTGCGATGACGATGTCCACCAGAAGGAAGGCTACCACTTTAGAACCCACACCTTCTCTCTCTCTTTATCGCAAGGAAGATTAGCGCTGAAGACCACTGAAGCGCTAATGTGCGAGACGCTAGTGAGCACCACGCTGTGAGGTGGTTTTCTTCATCTAGTTTGAATTGATTCACAATTTCTTGGGCCATTAATATCAACTTTTTGTGTGACGAAACAACCTCTTTGCTCAATCTGATGGTGTTGGAAGAATATACTAGACTGCCATTGGGCTGCGGCACTCATATGCCGTGACGATGTGCCACATCCGTTGTGATATTTTGTGGTGGTTTCTTCATCCAATCTACTGCTTTATCGGAGTTTTGGGTGTTTTTGTTGGTGATTGTTGGTGTTATGCAAACGGTGGTGGTGATGGTACAGATTTTGGATCTTGTTTTGCGGTGCATGCGCAATGATTTTGTTCGTGGTGGTCGTGGTGGTTTTGTGGTTGTGGCGATCGTGCGATGTCTTTAATAATTTTAGATTTGATATTTTGGTGGTGGTTGGGTTGTGAAGTTGGCTGCGGTGGTGATATTGTTTGTGCTGGTGAGGTGGTGGTGGTCCTAGCGATGATCGTGGGTATGGTCATGGGGTGGCATAGGATGGAAAAGGGATGTTTGTGACCACTTATTTGATTGACTGTGATCAATAAATTGGTTAAATTGTAACCAATAATTATTATGTGACCTAAAAAATGTGATCATGACTCACAAAAAATAATTTGTGATTTAATATTTTTTTATCGTAAAATAAATTGTGACTTATAAATTTCATGATTTGTGTCTAAAAAATAATTTGCGATCAATTAATTCGATAATATGTGGCCAAATTGTAAAGAATTGTAACTTTAATATATTTAATTAATATGATATATTTATTTCATGAATTTTTTAAAATTAATATATGATTTTTTGAAGTTTTAAATTATGTTTCTTAGTTTTGAAATGAGTGATAATTAATCTCTTAGTTATTTTTCCCACCTATTTATTTAAAGTGGAAATTACACCGATGCAGATTTTTAAAGACTATAATTCAAAAATAAGAAATAAAGTTTACTTTCATAAATCAAGAGATAATTCAACTATTAATATTAATAGTATAATTCACTCTCTCTCTCTCGCTCTCTCTCTCTCTCTCTCTCGCTCTCTCTCTCTCTCTCTCTCTCTCTCTCTCAACCGACCGATTACCTCTCTCACTTCTCTCTCTATTCTTTCCATAGTCGAAAGACTGCCACCAGAAGATTAGACCAATCAACACTTATAGCGGTGCTCAGATTGCAGCGAGCGATGCTACGTCGCAGCGACGATGACGCCGCATGCATGTGACGATGCCGACTGAATAGCATCGCGATGCTGCATTGCTAAAGCTCCATTGCACGTTACGACGCTACTTTCAACAGTCGATGCCGGTGTTGATAACTGCACCACTAGCACTAGCATCCAACGACTGCGAAGTGTAGAGTTGCTTATTGTTGTTAACGGTAGAGTTGTACAGCTCTGCGAACCGTCGAGTAGCCTAACAGTGTTGCCCGACGACAACAAAGCTACGGTGATGCTGGCGATCATAGAGAAAAATTAAGGTTTGGGTAATGATTTGGGGGCGGGGGCATCTAGTGTAATTCTTGAAATATAGGCCTTTGCTTGCAATTTCATATTGGGAGTCAGTTTACAAATGACGACGATAGTGGTTGTGGTGGTGCAGTAGCTGGTTAGTAATTGTGACCTATAATTGTTAATTTGTGATGGTTGTGTTGTATGATACGGTGGTGAAGGGGTGGTCGTGGCAATGGTTGTGGTGGTGCAGTAGCTGGTAGTAGTGGTGAAGAGCGCCCGTGACTAATATTTGAGTAATTGTGACCTATAATTGTTAATTTGTGATGGTTGTGTTGTATGATACGGTGGTGAAGGGGTGGTCGTGGCAATGGTTGCGGTGTTGAGGTGGTTGTGGGTGGAACGGCATGGGGTAAGGTTTGTGACCAATTATTTGATTGATTGTAACCAAGAAATTGATTAATTTGTAACCAAGAAATACTATATGACAAATTATTTATGATTGTGACCAATAAATTGGATATTCTGTGACCAATGCGATCGATAATTTGTTACCAATAAATAACGTGTAATGTAAAATTTTGAATCGTGATTTATAAAATCTATGATTTGTGTCAATTAATTCAATAATTTATGACCAAATTGTATGTGATTTTAATATATTTAATTAATAAAATATATATTTAATTAATTATTTCATAAATAAAATTTTTAAAACTCATTTCTTAGTTTTGAAATGTATTATTTTCCTAGTGATACCTTTTTTTTGGTGGGAGTTTTGCGTAAACATCTGTAGTTTGCTTAATCATAAAAATGTACAAGAAAATTTAGATAAGACTTGTCACACCCAATCGAACGTCCAACTCTAGGACCCGAACGAAACGGCCAATAACAACGTTGGATCCTTGTACAAATCCAATCATCGGTGATCGGACACACACACACACACACACGTCACACGGGTTTGAGAGAAGAAAATTAGAAAGGAAATGGACATCTCATCAACGCCAGAGGTTTGAACTTTTAACTCCCCGAAGACTCCCCCGAATCTCAAGAATCTGCAACCCCTTTTCCCCAATTCCCAAACCCTATATTATACGTACAGCATCTCCTGTATCTACATATTTTCTCGTACCCAAACCCTTGACGATGGCTGCGACAACGGAAGGACAGGATAAGGTATTGGCCACGGCGCAGCGCATAGTACAGAGCCTCCATAATACTTCCGACACCGACGACATGCTTCTTATCCTCTCGGCGTTTGATAACCGTCTCTCCACGCTATCCTCCTTTGTATCGTCGGATGACCCTTCGTCGGGTGCCCAGAAGTCTGCCTCCTCCGCCGTGGACCCCGGCTTCGAGGCCGCCGAGCAGATCATATTAAACGAGGCCAATTCGTCTGGTTTAACAGATGATTACTTGGCTGCGGTTGATGAGTTGATTCAATCTACCGAGGAATTGAATTTGAACTATCGAGATGGGGCGACTGATGCCAGATGTGACATCATGGACCGGGCGGAGAACGCGCTGCAGGTGGCAATGATGCGCCTGGAGGATGAGTTCGGCCACATTCTCATCCGAAACACGGTGCCCCTAGACCCGGAGCGGCTCCACCGCTCCTCTCATTCCTCGTCGACCGTAGCCATTGCCGCCTCTGATATTTTTGATGATGATGTGAGCGAAAGCCTAGATAATGTCAGTAGTGGGCGGTACAGCCACCGCCGCCGCGGACAGGGCATGAGTTTTGGGGGAGATGATGTGCCCCTTGATTTGATACACCAGGATGCAGTAATTGATTTGAGACAGATCGCAGATCGCATGATCCAATCGGGGTATGAAAAGGAATGCTGCCAGGTGTATTGTAGTATCCGCCGTGATGTTCTTGATGAATGTTTGCTGATTCTCGGGGTTGAAAAATTGAGCATTGAGGAGGTCCAGAGGGTTGAGTGGCGATTGCTGGATGATAAAATGAAGAAATGGATTCAAGCAGTTAAAATAATTGTTCGAAGACTTTTGCCGAGTGAAAAAGACCTTTGCGAGCAGATATTTGTTGGGTCTGATTTGATCAAGGAAGTTTGCTTTTTGGAGACAGCAAAGGGCTGCGTAATGCAGTTGTTGAATTTTGGAGAGGCTATTGCTGTTGGGAGGAGGTCCTCAGAGAAACTGTTTAGGATTCTTGATATGTATGATGCATTGGCGGGGGTTTCGCCAGACTTGCAGTCGCTATTTATGGACGAAGAGGCAGGTGATATGGTATGTAGCGAGGCCAAAGGAGTATTGGATGGTTTGGGTGAGGCTGCCATCGGGACTTTCATTGAGTTTGAGAATGCAGTTCAGACGGAGTCTTCTAGGAAGACATTGCAGAATGGTGAAATTCACCCACTCACTCGATATGTTATGAATTATGTGAAGTTGCTAGTGGATTATAGTGATACTCTCAACGCACTTTTGGAGAATGCAGAAGACAATGCAGAGGATGAGTTAAGACGGGTGGAGAGTGGAAACGGTGACAATTCAGAGATGAAAAGCATGTCCCTGATAGGTCGGCGCCTGTTGGCATTGATTAAATCTTTGGAATCAAATCTTGAAGAGAAATCGAGAATGTATGAGGATCCGGCAATGCAGTATATATTTTTAATGAACAATATACTGTATATCGTACAGAAAGTGAAAGACTCGGAGCTCCAAAACCTTTTGGGAGATAACTGGATTAAAAAGCGACGGGGCCAGATTCGACAGCATGCTACACAATATCTTAGGGCATCATGGAGCAATGCCTTATCTTGTTTGAAGGATGTAGGAATTGTGGGGAGTTCAAGTAATGCATCAAAGGTGGGTTTGAAGGAAAGATTCAAAAATTTTAATGCTTGTTTTGAAGATATTTATAGGATTCAGACAGCTTGGAAGGTCCCAGATCCTCAGCTTCGTGAAGAGCTCCGGATATCCATTTCGGAAAAAGTGTTACCAGCTTATCGTGCTTTTGTGGGTAGGTTTGGCAGCCATCTAGAAAGTGGGAGGCATGCTGGTAAGTACATAAAATACACTCCAGACGATTTAGAGAATTATTTGTTGGATCTATTTGAGGGAACACCCCTTATTCTGCACCATATGAGACGAAAAAGTACTTAGAATGCAAGACCAGAAACAGGTATGCTTACCGGTGGTCAACAAGTAGTTGCACTCCCTACATTTAGCTTGGTCATGTACTTGTTGGTTTGGATGTGTTGAACAAATTATTGTGAAATATGTCTACCTTCTCATTATACTGTAATAATTCTGTACATGTATTGTGTTTTATGTGTTTGACCTAAATTTTGTTTCGTGTATTTGTAAACATTAATCATATTTAGAATTGGAAGATATCTTGGGCACAATGGCTTGGTAGTCTGTTAATGGTCAAATACCTTGCAGCATTTAGGTCTTGAATTTTGGATATGCTACTTGATATGATTGCTTACGTTGAAGAGTAAAAGGTAAAATGAAATGGGAGGGAGGGAGTGAGGATTGGAAGCTACCTGTGGCAGATGTATACTGTCCTCCAAACTGGGTTTTGCCTTCTAAATGATTTTTCTTCTTTTGAGTACTCGTCCATTTTGGGTTTTCTCTGCGATCTTACGTGTTTGGTTATGGAATTTGATAGTGAATGTGGTGAACCAATTATGAGCGAAGACCAAGTTATGTCATTTCTGTTTGCGGCCTTTAAACATGCCATAAATCATTCATAAACGCATAGCATTCGGGATATAATTTCAACGAGTAATTAGCTTAGCTAGGCAGGTATTCCTGGATAGGTGGCTTACTGTGTCTGATTATGTGACATGATGATATGGTATATCATAGAACCTGGTTTGAGCGTGACTGGTAATTGATTAATAATGGACCTTATTATAACCTTATCTATAATAGGGTCGCCATCTTTTGGGGTAGATTACGAACATGCTGCCTTCAAAATGTCTAGAATGTTAAAAAAAAATTAAATATGAAACACAAAGCAGCAGTTTAACTGATGATTGCTTCTGGCTTTAGAATTCGATAATGTGGACTTTAACTTAACTGACCGTTTATCTAGATGAAGATAAATATTGTGGGGGGCATTCTTTTTGTTGTTAATATTCCACTCCATGACTCCAAGGATTGAAATCCCAAGTGAGTGTACACTCTTCAAGCATTCAGTTATATAACAGCAATGAGTTCCCAAGGTTCATCTAACTTTTCCGATCTCAAGTATCATCATAAACCAACGACCAGTAGATCATATACAGTTGCAACCTCAAATGGGGGCTTCGCGTTCTTATCTCCTGACGATGAGTCAGGACCAACGAAAAAGAGTACACTCGATGTCACTTCCATGATTTTCAATTTGTCGCCTGCTTTGATCAGTAAAACTTCAGACTGCATCAACTTTGAAGGACCACATCAGTTCAATACATGTTCTAATATTTTATGAACCATTGTTCTGTTAAGTAAGAATCATGTCAGACACGGGATAGACGGTGTTTTTAACCACGATTTTTATCCCAGCTCAACTGGGGTTGTCGAGTACTTGCCATTGTACCAATTTACTATGAAGGAAGCAGAAAGTGTAGGTCCATTATAGAGTGAGTCGATCTTCGAACAGGTTGCGATAACTAGAGTTATACCAAAATTAGTCCTTGTTTGAGCTCCCATTAAAATTATAATCTCTCTCTATTTTTATCAATCACACATTTTTCAATAAAATAATATTACACGTAAATCAAAAGCTTTTTCTTTTCTTTTTTAACCACATTCTTAAAAAAAAAAAAAACTATTCAAAACATCATTTTTTCAAAATAATGGCCGTCAAACGGGGCTAAGCTGCAGCCAACCTCTTATGGTTTAGCCAGCTTGGGCCGGCTAATTATCTAATTATAAAGGCTTTTTTTGGGGTTTTGCTGTGCTCACTATCAGAAGACTCTAGCTTAATATTGCTACAAGCGGAGGGGGTTTATAATGAGCAAGTAGTTAGATATGAATACTAAAGCCATTTATATGGGTCAAATTTATCTATTTGCAGGACCTAATGGCTGGGATTGACTTATTTCTGATATTTTATCGTAGAATTTCTTTTAAACGAATTTAGTGAGTTGCCTTGAATTATTTCAATTGGAAACTATGGGCCCATAAATTCATTGTTTCATCTCCATTTCATTTTGCAGAGATTCATGTTACAACCCGGAGCACTAGCAACAAAAGTTTTGTGCCTAACACAAGTGGTAACAGAAGACGAGCTCAAGGATGACGAGGACTATGAAGATATACTGGAAGACATGAGAACTGAATGTGGAAAATTTGGTAAATGCTTCAACTATCTTGAACTGCACAACTTATGAATTTTCACATTCTGCCTTGTCAATCTTCATATTAATATTTTCGCTCTCGTGTTGAGCCTTTCCTCTTTACAGCCATAATTAGTCCTACGTTCTGCTAATAGGAATCGCCTCAACGTTCAAAAAGTGTCCGTAGGACCATAGCCCCTTTTATTTCATCCGAATGGGTTCTTCCAGGGATCCTATTAATATGTGATCTAGGTATTGATTTTTTGTTGCAGGTACTTTGGTGAATATTGTCATCCCGCGCCCAAATCCTAACGGTGAACTGACACCAGGTGTTGGAAAGGTTGGTACAAGTTTTTGTACTAGTGATTTTAAGTATTTCCATTGTATTAGATTATTGTTATTATCATTATTTTTTAATCATAATTTTTATATGATTGGTGAAAATTGAAATGAAGATGAGTTATTTTGATACTACAATGCGAGTTAATTTCAAAATACTTATTTTTTTTTTACCTTAAAACAGTAACATATTTGAAGCATGTTTTGTAACAAAAATAACTTGTTCTTTCCTCAGATTAGCCAAACATATTCTAAGCTATGTTTGGCTAAACTTTTGAAAATTAATATTTTTTTTATTGGTCGAGTTTTTAAATAAGTAAATTACGTATTTTGACTTCAGTAACTTTTCTTTTTTAAAAGCATGAAAAATTAACTGTCCAAATGTAAGTTTTACTACTTTTAAGCTTATTGGACAAACATGCTCTTAGCAAGTCACTTAGAGATGGCAATGGGCCGAGCCGATCCGGCTCGGCCCATTGCCCCACGAGCTCGGCTCGTTACTCTACGAGCCGAGCAGAAGCTCGGCTCGGCTCGTGAGCTCGTGAATTTTATTTATTTATTTATTTTTTTAATTATTTTACACGAGCCCACAAGCTCAGCTCGGCTCGTCTACGGACGGGTGAGCTCGGCTCGGGCTCGTGCTCGTCTTTTGACGAGCCCGAGCGGCCCGTGGATCGCTACAGTACGAGCCGAGCGGACGAGCCGAAGAGCTACTCGGCCCGATTGCCACCTCTATGTTCGGTACACGTTTAAAATTTTATTCTCATTCATTTATTCATTTTCAATCATACATTTTTTAATAAAATAATATTTTTCAGCACATTAATAACTTTTCTTTCTTTTTCAACCACATATTTTCCGTCAATCTACTATTTCAGAATACATTCTTCCAAAATAATGTGGTTCAAACACATATTTAGTCAGAGTAATGCTATTTACAATCGTTCATTATGATAGTCGTTTTACGTGGAATACGTTTCCTAGTTATTTGATGAATTATATTAGTAATTTTTTATTGTCTAATATATTGAATCACTAAACGCCACATGTATTTCTCGTTGAACAATTAAGATAGCGAGCAATAACAACGATATCCGTTGTTAATAAGCTTCACCAATGAAAAAAGATCAACTGAAAATTCGTTGCTAATTTGAGGGTGCCTAATAGTGTTACTCGGCCCGATTGCCACCTCTAAAGTCACTGTTTGGGGTTTAACCAGCCTGTTTTATGTAGGTCTTCTTGGAGTATGCGGACATTGAAAGTGCAACAAAGGCTCGACAAGGACTTAATGGAAGGAAGTTCGGTGGAAATCAAGTCGAGGCAGTGTTTTATCCCGAGAACATGTTTTCCGAGGGAGTTTACAGTGGCTAATTGTTTGGTGCTGTACTTGCACTTTAAATGTTTATGAAGTTCAAATGAAGGGTAGACGTTTGATTATTAGTTTACTGGGCTTATACTGTTTTTATTTTTCTATGGACACGGCTTGTATTTTTCTTCTTGAGGATGATGTTTTACTTTAACAAACAGAAAAAGGAACTCGAATGTACAATAGAATTCTTAGTGCATGTTTCGTGTTTCGTTTGACGGAATGAGAAAGTACAATGTGAAATAAAATTTTTGAAATGTATGTTTGGTATTCTGTATTAGATAGTACCAAATGGATGAAATTTCGTGGAGAGAGTTTTGGCGAGCAACTTTGTGTCGCACATTCATTGAATATTTTTTTTCTTGTTCGTGCATGTTTGAGTATTCCCTCCGTACCTCTTTTTTGTCTCGTCATTTGATTTGATGGTAATGATTAACGCGTGTTTTTGTTTCTTTTCTTTAGGTTGAGCGAATTGGAATATTGTTTTCTGAATTTTATTTTTCACGTTCTATAATTAATATACCGTTCTTTTAAATTAAATAAATAGAGCGTGAAAAAGGAAAAGTTTAAAACACGACGAACTTGGGATCATCCACGTGATTTTTTCAGCCGCCCTATCCAATTAAATAGTTAGAACAATTGAAACTTCAAATATGAGGAATTAGAAAAAAAAAAAAAAATTGAAAAAAATGAAATATTCTTCTTCCTCCACTATCACTTCCCCCTAGTCCAGCCTTCCTCCATTGAGGGTGATACATGCGTGGTGCTTGTTTGGTGATAATTATTAAATTATAATGAACTTGTGAAAAATAAGCAAATACGCGATAAGTTATGCTTCCTAATGAGTGGCTTTTCAATGTTCAAATGTTGAAAATGTAGCCAAGTAAATTGTAGAGAACAGAGAGAAGAACTAAAAACTTGAAGCTTCGCGTGTATGTGACATTTATATATTCATGAGAATTGATTTACGATTGAGCAACTAATAAATATGAATTGCAAAAACAAAATAATCGTCTAGTTAGTTTTATAATTAGTGGTTCACTGTATTATAATACATAAGCAAACATGTTTTTTCGTTTGATTACCATAGTCAAGGGTAGGGATGTCAAATCGGTTCATCAGCTCGGACAGCCCATTGCCCGACTCGGACAAGTGAAAGGAGTACTACTCAAGGTCAAAATGCATAATTAGGGAAATCACGGGAAGTTGGGAATGGAGAAAGGGTCCAACTAAGAGGGCAATGGAGAAATAACGTGAGATTTGAGATATAAACGGAAGAAAAGAAGAAGAGAAACAACACAGGATGGTAGAAAATGGGCCAGATGGAATCGAGTTTGTACATTATCTACAATATATTAAAAGTGAGAATTGTGGAGAAATTTTTAAATACCAAATTCACCCTTACATATTTAACTATATGCCCAATATACCCTCATAATTGGAATACCAATTTAATTAATATTTATCATTTGGTTTGAAATTAATATAAGAAGTGAAATATTTAATTGATATTTTGTTTGGAATTAATATAAGGAGTGAAACTGACACCCAATTACTAAAAAATAAAATACAACAACAATAATAATAATAATAAAAAAACAGAAATCAATGACATAACATTCAATTGACTATTTTCTTCTTATAATTTTTATTTTTCACCAACAAAGCCCTTATCAATTTTCATAATTTACATTATAATTGGTGCATTAGTTATTATTTAATTGAGGTTACNTGCAATAATATATTAATTGGGACATTCGATCAAAAAAAAAAAATTTGCCTATCTTTCGATTGATTAATTTTTCCTTACATTTTTTTTCATCAACAAAGCTCTTAATTAATCTTCGTAATTTACATTATAATTTATGCATTGGTTATTATTTAATTGAGGTTACAAAATTGAAAGGTTGCATTACTATATTAATGAAGTCACAAATATGTTAAAAGTAAATAACTCTTAATTATTTACCCGAATGAGTGGGAAACATTCAATTGATTATTTTGTTCTTAATTTTTATTTTTATTTTTGGTCAACAAATTCCTTATTAATTTTCACAATTTACATTATAATACATGCATTAAGTTATTATTTAATTGATATTTATCACTTGGTTTGAAATTAATACAAGGAGTGAAACCGACATTCAATTACTTAAAAAAAAAAAAATTAAACGGAAATTCAGTGACTTAATATTCAATTGACTATTTTGTTCTTTATTTTTTTTATTTTTTTTTTTTATGGAAAGTCTCTTGTGTGGCAAAAAGGATTAAAACGTGTGAATGCTACTTGACATTAACGGTACAACATAGGTTAGATGATATTTTGATTAACGAAGTAAAGTAATGATTTGTGTAATATTTATTAACTTCGGTGATTAGATAACATAATCATATTTTAATTAAATATTTGTAAAATACTGACCAAATGAGGATTTAATGTAAAAGTATGCTTATGAGGAATCTGGAAACATCCAACGATCTTTCCAATAGAATAAGAATGATTTCTCATTATTTTAAGAAACATATTATCTCTGCAGAAATAATCGTTGGACAACAATTTGGAAAACAAGTATTCCTTCCACGCATACGCATTCCATTAGCTCAAACAAATGATGAAGAATATCCATTAAAATTTAAGAGAAAACAATTTTCAATACGTCTATACTTTACAGTGACTATCAACAAGGTTCAAGGACAAATATTGCATACTGTTGGAATATTTCTTCTTGACCATGTATTCTCTCATGGGTAATTTATATGCTGCAATTTCTCGTAGAGTTTCAATACAAATAATAAATGTCTTAAAAAAAAGCAGAAAATACAAAGAAGAAAAGATGTGGGACGTTGATAAAAAAATATTGTGTACAAAGAAATGTGTTTGTAATTATGGCATTACATTTAAGTTTATTCATAGAAAACTTAAAACGACAAATTTTTATAATCGAGCCAAAATTTTCAAAACACGTTTTGGGTGTTTTCAAAATAATTTTTCAAAATGCCTAAAAGAACATATTGTCAACAATCTCATAATGGACACTCAAAACACAAAACACAAAATGAATTCAAAACTCAAAACACAAAACTGAAATATAAAGAGAACAGTCCCTAAACATTTCAAGAAAAGACTATCAGAAGAGCATATTCTTTAAAAGTGTGGGGAGAGAGGACGGATTTGTTATATGAAAACTATAAACCCTAAAGTTTTACAATTATTGTCTGAGAAAAATAATGTTTAGAATAGTGATTTTTAAGAGAATATGTTGTTAAAAAGTAGAAAAAGTTTTAGGTTTTAAAGTAAAATATTTTATTAAGTGAACGTGTGGTTAAAATTGAGGATATTGAGAAAAAGAGTTTTCGAATAATGATTGTCAATCATGAGCTTCATGACAAGTCTTAATCAATCAATTCAAAGTCAAACCCCTACGGCATTAGTACTTTATAGTGATTTGTTGATTTATTAAATTAATTAATCCAAAGCCACTTTTGAAATAATTAGTTCTTTCATAATTAAATATTTTTCGTAATCTAATCTTTCGAACTGAATCTCGTGTTTCACGTTCTAGATTGATTTGAGTATGGAAGAAAGGATTAATTCAATACACTAACAAACATATAACATTAAGTGATAACGTATTTTCTATGTCTAATAATTAGGCATATATATAACATTTGGTTCATGACATTTCTTTTATATATATATATATATATATATATATTTTTTTTTTTTCAATTTAAATTTTCTTTTTAATGGTATCAATTACCTCAATTACTTTAAAAAATAGTATTAGTACTTCTAAAACATTATATATATAATTCAACCGATATTTTTTTTTTCAATTTAAATTTTTTTTAATGGTATCAATTACTTCAATTAATTTAAAAAATAGTATTAGTACTTCAAAAACATTATATATATAATTCAACCGATACATAAGACGTGCAACACACGTGCATACTACTAGTATTAATTAAAATAATATGTTATGTGAGGCACATGTAATATTTTAAGAGACAAATTGACTCGAACGATTGGATGGGAAATCTAAAATCTAAATACTAGAAAAGAATTTTAAAAAATTGAGACCCGGAAGCCCAAAACACGTGCTTTTTGAGCAAATTGACTAAAAAAATCATTAAATTTCGGTGGAATTGCAAAATAAAAATTGACGAAAATGTTGCCACGTGTAGTGTGGGAAAATGGTCTACACCAATAAACCAAATTCATGTCCCAATTTCAATTTTCTATTATTAGTAAGAGACAAATCACTGTCTGAACCCAACATCATGCAATCGTTTATTCTCCCCACGTGCTTTTTTTGCTAATTTCCACGCGTCCAAATTAATTTTCCCGTCCAAACTCAAAAACACGTGCTCAATTTTGTGAACCTCGTGGGAGAATGGTAATGAATTAAGAAATGTTCCACGAACTTTGCTGTCATGTGATTCTTCCCAATCAAGAAAACCATATCCACACATAAACAAGTATAAATAGTTACTTCTCTTGGCTATTAGAGAAACGTTGAGAAGTCCCATTTAAGAAAATAAATTAAAATTCCCGTCCCATCTAAGATTTTATCCATCGAGAGTTAGAATAAATTTGTTACTTCACTTGTTTGGGATCGAATTTATTCACTTCATTTTTCCTAGCTCTACAAAAAGTTCCAAGTTGCCCTACTAGGCTACTATGAAAGTTGGGTATTTCATCGGGCTAGTAATCGTTGAGTCAGGTTTCTCGTTCTACCCTCACTTATTAAAATATTATAGTCTTTCATTGGATTAGTAGAGTCGGGTTTTTCGTTCCACCCCACCTACTAAAGTGCAATCTTTCATTGATTTCATGGAGTCGAGTTTCTGGTTCCAACCCCACCTATGATAGTGTAGTCTTTCATAGATTTCGTAGAGTCAAGTTTTTTATTCCATTCTCACCAGGCAGGTGGCTACAGGTCAAAACTTCGTTTCTTTTCTATAACCCTCGATTTAGTTCCTTAATAATGTCAATGGATCATCAAGATAGTTCATCAATTTCTTCATTCCATGAAGTTATGACAGCAAACCCTAATTTTCCAGCAGCACATAAGAAAAGAGGTGGGAGGAAGATATTCAAGGAGACGCGTCACCCCTTGTACAGAGGAGTACGGCGGAGGAAAAACGCAAAATGGGTGTGTGAAGTTCGTGAACCAAACAAGAAATCAAGAATATGGCTTGGGACATTTGCCACCCCAGAAATGGCAGCAAGGGCATACGATGTGGCGGCGTTGGCCCTGCGGGGTGGTGCCGCTGCCCTGAACTTCAATGACTCTGCTTGGTGCCTCCCTAGGGCCAAATCTTCATCCCATAAAGATATACAAATTGCTGCTCTTCAAGCTGCTAATAATTTTATTCCACCATTAATGGACTTATCCCCTTGTTCTTCCTCTAATACACTGAATTCGTTGAATCTATCGAGGGAAAATCTCAAAATAAAATCTCCCAATTCGTGGGCGGATTCTTCGAATATGGAAAACGAGTTCTTGGACGAGGAAGCAATGTTTAACATGCCAGGATTTCTCGACAGCATGGCGGAGGGGATGCTCCTGACTCCACCAGCTATGAAGAATGGATTTAGTTGGAGCAATGAGGTTGAAAATTATAGTGATTTCACTTTGTGGAAAGATTGACAAAATAATATTTCATCTAGCCCAACTCCTGACGTGTCATTTTGAATAAGTAAGACAGAGTTTAGTAAATCTAACCTTTGCATCGATATTTAGCAAGATGGTCGCTTGAGTATGAAAACCAACCAACGTAACTGAAATTAGTTTGGTAGAAGAGCGTATATTCTTAAATTGCATCTTGTACTCAAATTGTTGATAAGTTGTATCGTTAGTGATTGTCACATGCGGAGTGGTTGTGAGTGTAGTGGCGGTGGAGGTAAGTTTAGGAAAGGTTGGGTGTTGGGGTGGAAAAAGATGATCGATGTGTAGGTGGTGATTACTTTTGGTAGTTAACGGTGAAAAAAAAAAAAGAGTAAGAGGGTCTCTTTGTTATTCGTTATTTTTTATTTCTCTTTTTCTTATTTGATTTGTCTTTTAAAGGGGATGGCAATTTTGCCTTTTTATACGATCTTAAGGAATGAAATGGATGGATTCTGTCATTGGGGGACCTAAAGTGCCTATTTCCGAAAACGTTGGGAATGCCTCGTGCCATTTTTAAAGATTGGGGATATATCTTATACTTTCTAGAAAGGTTGGGGAACCAAATATGCTATTTTCCCAAATTGAAAATTTCATTAGTTTAATTGAGTAGAGTACCATTGGTCCTTTTCAAACTTGAGTACAGGTGGACACTTTAATCGAAATCGTGAGGACTTGTTCTCTGCCAAAAATTATATGAAATAAAACAATTCTTTTTACAAAATACTCGAAATTTAATGGGTGATCCTCTTACGATTCATCTCCAACTAATGCAGCAGATTCAGCTCCTTCTTCTACAACCACAAAGTAAGCAACTTCCACACCAACCGGATAATAATAGAAACAGCTTTGCCGGCATGGTAGTTAGATTCAGTTAGGACAACTGGATAAATTATGTTAGGTAGTTAATGTTGTTGATAGGTTGTTCCAACTCATGATGTAATTTTTCTTTATATACTTGATAGATGTATTCATTTTAGATTCGAGAATAATATTGTAGAATTCTGTCTTTTCTATATTTTTCTTATTTTCATTCAATCTTCTTGATGAGGCCATGGTTCTCAACTCGAGAATTCCACATGGTATCAGAGTATTTATTCTTCAGTTAAGCTTCTGCTATTCAAAAATCAAATCCCGCTCTGTATTTGGGAAGATTTCTACTACTTAAATGAATCACTCATCTTCTTCATTTCTGAATTAATTTGAATCATGGAAAATTTCCTTTTCAATCCAACAGCCAACAGGTGATCCGACTAGCAGGGGCGGACACAGGGGGGTTCTGGGGGCACGTGCCCCCCCAACTTTTGATTTTGATTTTTTTTTTCATGTTTTGTATCGATTGAAATCTAAATTTTAATCTAAATCGAAGTTAACAATTAATTTTAATAACATATTTCATGAAATTCATAACTGTTTAACTTTCATCAAAATTTACTAAAAAAACTGATTTTAATCTCCACTAAATAGGGACAAAGACAAAAT
>CAIGRO010035735.1:0-27293 GCA_903798355.1 Fraxinus baroniana | reverse complement strand
AATTTGGAATCTACTTGTGAATATGGAGTAATATTGCTCGTAGTCAACGGAGGGCGAGAAAGTTTAATGTTCATTGCATACAAGACGAAGATGCAATAGATTGGAGGGTAGAAATAAAAAGATTCTTGAAAGAACCTGACAAAGGGGGTAATAGAAAAATGAAGCTACGCTCATTAAATTATATTCTAATAAACGAAAAGTTATTCAAGAAACGTCCTAACGGTGTTCTATTGAAATGTGTACACTTGCAAGAGGCCAAAACGATTATGGCCTAAGTATATGAAGGAATATGTGGAGCCCATCAGGCTGGCCAAAGAATGAGATAGTTAATTATTAGGAGTGAATACTTTTGGCCCAAAATAGGAGAGTCGTGCATTCAGTGCACGAGGAGTTGTTTAACGTGTCAAAGGCATGGTCCTATACAAAGAGCGCCAGCAAGAGAAATGACACTCATTATTAAACCCTGGCCGTTTGAAGGTTAGACGATAGATTTGATAGGGAAAATTTATTTCTCGTCATCCAAGCATCATACGTTTATAATAGTTGTGACTAATTTATTCACTAAATGGGTAGAAACAGTACCTTTAAAGGAGATTTCCCAGAAGAGTATCATAGGCTTTATTCGTAACCACATTATTTATAGATTTGGAATACCACAAATTCTAATAATGGATCACAGAACTTCTTTAAATGGGGAACAAGTGAAGGAATTCTTGAGCGAGTTTGGAGTTAAGCTAGTGAACTCCACGCCTTATTACGCTCAATCGAATGGATATGCAGAATTTTCTAATAAGATTCTAAAAAATATCATAAGGAAAATGATAAATGAAAATACCACGAGTTGGCATCAATGTTTGAATAAAACTCTATGGGCTTACAGGACGTCACCACGTTCAAGTACCCAAGTAACTCCTTTTCAACTTACTTATGGGCAAGACGCTATGCTGCCTATGGAAATCAATGTGTAGTCGATTAGAGTAGGCTTACAAAATAATTTGAGTAATGATGAGTATGTAGAATCACTAGCAAAAAGTTTGTTAGAACTGGAGGAGTTAAAATTGGACGTCCTGGACAGGTTGCATGTTCAAAAACGAAAAATAGCTAAGTTTTATAACAAGAAAGTTGTAGTCAAGTCTTTTAGCCTGGGCGATTTAGTTTGGAAAATGATACTCCATTTGGATAGCAAAGATCCAAAATACGGTAAATGGTCACCCAATTGGGAGGGACCATATAGAGTGAAAAACATATTGCCTAATGGAGCTTATCATTTGGAAGATTTAGATGGCACGACACATATAAGGTTTATCAATGGTAAATATTTGAAGAAGTATGTTCCTTCAATATGGGAAAGTGAACACATATAAGAAATTCTCATGAAGCAAAACCAAGATGTCAAGCACACGCCATATTATCAAAACAAATAAAATAAATTGGAAGCTCACGTTCAAATAAAATAAGAGCGATGTACGCTCAAGTAAATCTTTTATTATCGAGTACTTTTTACAAACCAATGGATACAAAATACAAGTGGTCTATAAGCAACAATTGGAAGCAGACTACCATATTTCTCCTATCGACTATTCTTTTTCCTATCAAATTCTATATAAAAAGGGTATATTGGCCTTCATCGTCTTCTTAAATGCATTGCTGCAACGATAAGTAAATAGGCGGAGAAGCACTCTCAACAAGCAATTGTTCACATCATGAACTCCCACTGGAGATCATAAATGAAAATGGGGCTAAGAAGACCTTCATTGATTGGAGAACATTTCCAGTACCTCCCATACCAAAGAAAATGGCAAGACAGATGGCGAAACTGGGAAAAGAAAGGTTCATTTCGGTTGAAAAAAGAAAGAATGGATCTATTGGATACGGAAGATCGATAATTTGAATCCCTAGTAATGGTAACAAATGGGTTGTGGGGGAAATGAGGATGAAGACAGTAGATATGCAATAAACATGCAGCTTTATAGAGGTTCGAAGGCGAAATGGTGGAATACAAATGGCCAGATGCATGCGTGGTAACCAAAATTGAAGGTCCAGATTTTGAAGATGTGGTGAAATACCAAGAGTTTTATTCCATTAAAAGATTCAACAAGGGAAAATATGCATAAATATTGCACAAGGCTAGTATTTAAATATTTAGGGAGGGTATTGACATTTAAAGAGAATGTCAATTGCTCTACTCAGAACTAATGTGAAGGACATCATACGAATGAATAAAATGGCTTTTCCATTAATAAAAATTGGCTGCCAATACATGTTTATCTAATGGTGGCTGCCATTACAAAATTACAAGGATAAAATATAAGACGAAATCGTCCTACAAAATAGGCCAAAATATCAATGTTTTAATTACAACTCGCCCCAAAGAGAGCGAACCTGTTCCCTAAGTTTACCCCATTTCTCGTCGTGTTCAGTGGAGGCAGTAGATAGCGTGGTCATAAATTCTTCATCAACTTCTAGCTGGGAGTAACGCTCAACCAAAGATTTGTTTCGTTCAACTTCTTGGGAAGCAATACGCTGTTTGGCAGCTAGCCTGGCCTTGTAGTCGTCCATCTGTACTTGAAGTTCCTTCATCTCTAGAGCCAGACTTATCATCAAAGAATCTTCAACCATGACCTCAGAAGAGATTTCGTTTAGATTGATCGTGGCTTTTTCAATTTCCTGAAGCAAAGACTCTTTCTCATTCACAGAGCGAATGTACTGAGTCTTTTTGGCTTTTAGCTCAACATTTCTGGCTAGCAAAGAGCTGATCTTTGAATGGATAATCTCCAATATCAGCTTAAAATCAGATGAATTTTGAGCAAAGGAAGCTCAAGTGCTTGAGCCATTTTTGCACTTAAATGCTCAAACTTATCTCTTTGGCTAGAAGCACTGGCCCTGTTGATGTTCATATCTTTGAAGGAAACATACTCAAGTACTGACTACTTGAGGACATTCATGTTTTATTCCGAGGATGCGGTAGATGAAGCAAAATGATGACTGGTTGACGATGAACGAGAAGTAGCGCTTGTTTTTACTTGTTTCCAAAAAGTAAACAAATCTTGGATGGAGCGCAAAATAGCATCAGTGCCCTACAAGGAAAATGCAAACGATTAGCATTTTCATTACAGTTAATGAAGTGAATATTAAAGACGAAACAGAAGATACCTCATCAGCAATTTCAGAAAATTGGGGCACATTACTGGTTGATCCAATCACCTAGGAGGACTTCCCTTTATCAGAACTAGCAGGCTCTTCCACAACGGGCTGACTCACGGGAATCTTTGCAAAAGGCAAATAACAATGAGTTAAAAATCCAACAATACAAACAAGGGAAAAGACCATAAATCTACAGTACCTTCTAGTTCAACACATGGGGGTCAGTGTCATGAGAAGATGGAAGTTCTTCAATCAACTGTGCAACCAAAGACTCTTGGCCTGCAGATAAAATCCTTTTCCCAGATGATTTGGACAAAGAAACTTCAATGGATGTTGGGGGAACAGAGACCAGTGAAGGCAGAACCTTTAAAGGGGAAGCTGAGCTCTTTTGAAGAGTCCAAGTAAAGTATTAACATATAAGGGACTTTTCATGAACAAGTAAACTCTACATGAGGGGAACAAAGTCAAATATCTTTCTCTTGATGACGAGAGGGGTATCATCAGCATCATCACCAAGCAAACTTGGTGAAGCTGAAGACGACCGTTTACGACTGGAAACATCCTTGGTTGTCCCAATTTGAGCGGATGAAGAACCAGATAGAATTGGACTCACTATAGAAAGTTTAACACGAGTCAGAGTAGACTTTGAAGGAGAAATATGATTCTTGGTAGCTATGGGAATGGCAGGAATGGGAGAAACAAAAAAGTTCCTGGACTCTCCAATGAGTGGAAAACACGGTTAGCGTCAGTCGCGAATAATCTGCACTTCACTGATGGCCAGAATTGTTCCAAAAGGGGATGAACAACAAAAGTGGGATTGAAAGGGGCCAAAGAGAAGCCGCACGACAAAATTGCATTACGAGCATCAATGGCCTACGCCTCTACTTTGGTAATGATATGAAAATTCTCTGTCAAGCTTTTAGAAAAACAAGGAGGAACATGCCATGTTTGGCTAAAACAAAGCTGGTGAGCAAAAAACTGGGGAGCATAAACTTCAACCCCTGTCTTGGCCTTTGTCCCAGTCAAAAGGTCATGGAACAATTCTTTCTCGATAAAAAATTGAGCCCAAGTGGATAAAGAGGTGCTCACATCAGATATGGTTGAAGGAATTTGCACATAGGCTGGGACTTGGTGAGCGAAAAAAGGGAAGAAGGAAGGAGTTGAATTTAAAGCATAAAAGAAGGTGAAGACATCCCTATTGGACATGTTTACATAGCTTAATTGATGGATGAATAGCCAGAGAGGCCCGCTGCCAGTAGGAGACGCATCATTCCTCAATTGGAATTGAAGAGAAGCCATACCTCTATAAAAGGCAGCTAAGAATAATGAACAAACGTTCAGAGGCCTACCACGTGCTAATTCATGTGCTATGGGCAGGTAGGCCATAGAAGGTTTCAAGCTAGGCACACAAAGAACATATTTACAAAGCCAAACTTGGAGAAAAGAAACACGTTCAGCATGGGATAGGTTCAGTACCAGTTTTGTTACAAAATTCTTGCATGTCCGAATAAGAATCAGTAAGTTTCTTTTCAAATTTTGGGTCAGCAGCAGTAACCAAAAGGACGGGAGAAATAGTATCGCCCAGAGACGGAAGGTTAACTAAGGCTCCAATATCTCTTAGAGTAATAGACATTGGGCCAAGTGAGAATATAAATGTATTGTATTCCGAAGACCAAAAACTCAAAGCAATGGAAAAAAGTACGGGATCGTAGATTGGGGGACGTAAAGCAATTTCTAACAAGTCCAAAATATTAGCATGATAAAAAATTGCCTTGGTGGGGCCATGATTTACCATATGTATATGCCAAAAACGAAAGGTAGAATTAGTTTTAGGCCAAGTACGAATACCTCGTTCACGGATTGACTTCAATGGAAAAGGATTCAGAAAAGGAAGGTCTAGAGTGCAAGGAAACAACTGGCCCACCGGAGCTTGCCACACCGAATCATCATCATTAAATGATGGATCCAAGAAAAACTCATTGAGATCAGGATTGGCTGGCGAAAGCGCGGGGTTGACATATGGTCTTGTAAGTAGCTGTTGGAAATCTTCAAAACTAAGGGCTTTGTCTGAGGTCGCCATCATTTAATAACTAAAAGGTGGAAAAGGTGTTAAAATTGTTGAAGCCTAATAACTCCGCCAACTCGCACGACCCAAGCTATTTACAGTGTAGCTAGTAATTTTGTGATTTTTTTTTTTTGGGAAAATCTTCGAAGCTATTTCTAGTCAAGCTTTGTATAATACAAAAGGAAATTATGTCCCTATTTGAGCCATATTATTTTTTTATTCTCATTTTTTTACTCATTTTCAACCACACATTTTCATCACATCGATAACTTTTTCTTCCTTTTCAATCATATATTTCTCATCACATCAACAAAAAAAAGCATTCTTGGAGCAAAAATGTGCACCAAACAGGGGCATCACACTACAATATTTGTTTAGTGCACTACATTTTAATTACAATGAAGGTCATCAACCTTTGCTCATTCTTGCATTTATATCTCTAATTATTTAATCACATTCTTATTCTTAACTTTCAATTAATTTGCACATTTTGTCCCCAACGACGATTTTTATCCAAATATTTTATTTAATATACTTTGAAGAGGGACAATTAAGTCTTTTTACACCCACGTAACAATTCTTTGGATGAAGTACAAGATGCTTTCATTAATAGAAAGCTGGAGATAAAAATATGATGAAAAAAAAATTAAAACATGTAAGTACGACAATAAAAAAGTTAAAAGAATTTTATTACAATTAAAATATGATACAACCAACAAAATTGGGTGCCAAAATAATTATTTCACTTTGCGAGGTCTTTGCAATTAAGAAAATAATAATTACTACCATTTCCCTAGGGATTAAATATTATTTCTTTTTTTCTAATAACACCGTAAGTGTACCGTTGCAGCAACCATCGACCCACATTTCCGGGTCAAGAGTTCTCGGGCCGATTTGTCGGTTGGTATATTGACCGGTTATCATGGGTTTCCCGCAAATTATTGCCCGTTAGATTAACGGATTTAAAAAAAGAAAAGAAAAAAGAAAAACACTTATTAATTGATTTTTCTGTTTATTCATTTTACTGGGATATCTGTTGATTTGCCAACGATTCTGCAAATTATTTTCAATTTCTATTTTATTCTTGGAATCAAAATTATTTTGCTTTTTGTGTACGATAAAGCCATTTGCTTGAGTAAGATTATTGTCATTTTCGTACTTTTTCAATATATTAAACTGTTTGCTAGTTGAAAGTAGGTCTATATTTGTTCCTTGGCGGCATTTTCTTTTTCAATTTTTAAATTTTGATGGCTTTGAATGAGAAGCGTGTTCAAATTTTAGGTAGATTTGTCTTGTCGGGTCCTGCTTAACTTTTGCTTATTCAACGTGTATTTGTTGATTCGACATAGGCAAGCTTGTTTTATACCCATATAATGCGTTGAAAGTCTTGTGGGTCTTGTTGAGTTTACTTTAATTTTTATATTATTTTGTGGGTCTGGGAATTTTATTCAAAGGGACGCTTTAAACTCAAGGATTGGATTTTTTGATTGTATATATTACTTGGATGCAGTATTTTGATATTCAGATAGGGAAGTAATTATTGATTGTATTTGGTACAGAGTCTGATTATCATTTCAAGAAATGAGATGATAATCTTACTTCATGCAAGGGAAAATTAACAGCTGCTTGGGAATGTTATGAAAGGGTGAAATTACTGGCCATCAATCAAGAAAAGAGCGGAATGATAGTTGAGCAATTGAAGACGAGTCGTAAGAGGAATGTCCTGGTTGGGATTCGATTCGATGGCCATAAAGAGTTGCTGGATTGGGCTCTTGTTAAAGTAGCTCATCCTGGAGATTGTGTAGTTGCTGTTCATGTTTGTCAAAATTCAGGTGCATGGTCACTTCTAAATTGTTAGTTCCTTGCAGTATTATATATTATTCAACCTTATTCTTTAATTCCATTTAGTCTTGTTACGTAATCTTAAATTACTTGTAACCGTGAAATTCTTGCCTAAATTGGATTGGGTTGGATTGGATATGATTCGTAGAGTCAAGACTATTAGGTGGTAACATTGATTTGTCAATGCAGATTCCCTTTCAAAATTGAAAACACTGTTGGAGGAGTATTTGAAAGATTATCAATGGCTTTGCAATCAAAAGCAGGTTTGTCGATCTTGATATTTTTCTCACTTTTCACTTTCTGAAAGTAAAGCAAAACAGCAATTACCAAACCTTTAAAGTTAAATCCTTTTTTTTTTGGCTGGGAAATTTAGGCAACTCTCTCTGCTGAGGTTTTCAAAGGGAATTCCATCGGAAAAGTTCTAGTGAGAGAGGCAAAGAACCACGCCGCATCAATTGTTATAGTGGGGATAACTAAGCATGGTGTAATCGCGTAAGTAGAGCTAGAAATAGAAGTTTATATATTTGATACAGTTTGTTATATATGAGTTATGGTTTTGGTAAGTATTGAAAGAAGCTCGTCTCAGGGGACGGACTTCAATTGCTAAATACTGTGCAAAGCAACTGCCTTCCACTACTGAGGTCATGGCTATTAACAACGGGAAAGTTGTCTTTACAAGGAGTTCCCATGGCCAACTAGAAGGTATGGTACTGGTATGAATTCAAAATAGACAACTAAATATTTCATTTGTTATTTAAAAGATACTAAATTTGTTGTATGATAATAGTTTCTGGACGAGATCCGAGACCAAGTTTGCATTTAATGGGTAATGTCACTTTCAAAGATAACCAGTCTGAATTAGTTGAATCTGAGCCGTCAGATGTGGGAAGACTCGGTGATGAAGACGGTGGTCGGAGCTTGAGAGATGAAGCTTTTAATCCTGTTAAAAGATGGATTAGAGGTTCTTTGAGTTCAATCTCTCTTAAGGTAGACGACTTTTCTCAGGTGAGGCCTGGTTGGCCCCTGCTTCAAAAAACATTTAGTTCAATAACTCAACCAGCTCCTGAAGCTAGACAAATGTCTGTTGTGCAATGGGTAATGAGCCTACCAAATCGATCTTTGCTTGAAGCTTCTGAATTGAAGTCCAATCTAAATGAGATGAATGATACTTTAGGAATTGAAAATGGGATCTCTGCAGAGAATAGTGGAGACTACAAATTGTCTGTTCGCGGGGAGGAGGCAAACCATTTGGAACTTGTACCCATAAAAAAGTCATCAGGCTGCAAATGGTACAGCCACGAACTCCTTAAAATGTCGACTTCTCAATTTTCCTCAGGTTGTTGTTCGCACTCTTGAAACAATCAAATTATGTTTTGACAAATCTTCTGTTCTAGTTTCACCTTAACTCAAGTGCATCCTCTGATTTAATTAATTAATTATTATTTTTTTACAGAAAATCTTATTGGAAAAGGCGGTTGTAACTGTGTATACAAGGGGCTTCTTCCCGAAGGTAAACAAGTGGCTGTAAAGACTTTGATATCATCCAAAGAAGCACGGAAGAATTTTACCATGGAAGTTGATATAATGACCACATTAAAGCACAAAAGCATCACACCATTGCTCGGTATTTGTGTAGAAGATGATCATTTAATAGCGGTTTACGATTTTTTGTCTACAGGAAATTTAGAAGAGAATTTACAGGGTAAGGCCCTTGAGCATCAAACATTATTTTATCCGAATATCATGTTTAGCTAAGCTTAAAAGAATTTCGTATAAGTAAAAGAGCAAGTTTTAAGATAAATAGTTCTTAATGTTAGTGAAAGTGATTTAAAGTAACATATTCGTACGTGTTTGGAAACAAAAAGTTACTTTTAAGCTTTTAGCCATCTCTGAACATAACCTTGACATGGAGTTGATTACCAAAGCAGGAAATATGAAGCAAAACTCAATGCCATGGGAAGTAAGATTCAAAATAGCCGTCGGGATTGCAGAAGCACTGAAATACCTGCATGATGAATGTCCGAGGCCAATCATTCATAGGGACATCAAATCTTCAAACATTCTTCTCACTGATAAATTAGAACCTCAGGTGATTCTTCCTACCCTCATTTCTAGTAGGCATCTATTTTTAAATCCGTCATTTTTCAATGCACATATCGTAACACATTAACTCTTTGCTACAGTTATCTGACTTTGGATTGGCAATATGGGGACCAGAAACGGAATCTTTCCTAACGGTTAACGATGTAGTAGGGACTTTTGGCTATCTTGCTCCTGAGTATTTTATGTATGGGAAAGTTAGTGACAAGATTGATGTATATGCTTTTGGCGTGGTTCTACTAGAATTGCTATCAGGGAGAAAACCAATTGGATTCGAGACTCTGAAGGGCCAAGAAAGTTTAGTCTTGTGGGTAAGAACCTTGTTGTAAACATAAATTTTATGTCCTAATTGTTTTCAATGTGGATTTTACAAGAAATATTTGTGATTAGGCAAGGCCTAAGCTAGATATTGGGGATTTAAAGAGCATATTGGATCCAAATTTGAGTGACAACATTGACGAGGCTCAAATGCGTAGAATGGCTAGAGCAGCAACTCTCTGTCTTAAACAAGCTGCACGGCTACGTCCCAGAATGTGCCAGGTACCTTTTTTTTTTCTGGATAAACTCGTCCATTTTGGCATTGTTTGTAATCTCATAATGTGGTACAGTGGTACTAGTATTGAGAGTGTTGCTTTTCTTCTTGTCTGTACTTTAGATACTGAATATCTTAACGGGGGAGGAATTCACGAGTGAAGATGTAAAATCCCAGTTTGACAATGGGTACAAATCAGAAATCGCAGATGACAATGATGATGAAGTTTATCCAGATTCATGTGTAGAGTCCCATCTAAGTCTTGCGTTTCTTGATGTAAACGATAGTTCTACATCTTTCAGCAGTCAAGAACAAAGAAGCCCTCTTTGTGATGAAGAATACTTCAAAATACGATGGAGTAGAGCATCGAGTTTAGAGTAATTTCTGGAAAATTTGTTTCTTGTATATATAGTTGGAGACAGGTTGAACGCCATAAGAGGTATTTAGGAGATGTAATCAGAATGAACTTTGTGGTAGTGTACAAGGAAAAAGCCCGATATCAACAGGTTTCTGAAGATCATATGTTGTTAGAAATGGATTGTTGAAAACTTCTCTCTTCATTCTCCTCCTTCTAAACCTTTGATTTACCTTTAATTTTTTATCTTCCTTTTTACTGCCTTTCTACCCGTTACGGTTATTATATGTAATCTCATTCTTTGTACAACTTTAAGCAACTTAAGAACACACTCAAAAGCCCATTTTTTTTAACACCGAGCATTTGAAACAAAAGCATCATCAAAATTGCAAATCAAGTACTAACCTAGCTGGCTAGCCGTCAAATTCCGTCTAAACGCACTCTGATGGTCATAGTTTATCATACATGACTCGATCATTGACCTAGCCAAAGCACTGAATTATCGATTCAGCTGTTGATATTTGTTTAAGATGAGAAATCAATCTACGCTTGTAATTCTTTGTGAAATACTTGTCAATTAGATGCATGTTTCTGAATTCTTGGTGAATACCTTTGAAGAGAAATGATTTACCAAGCATGGTGTTACGGGCCTGCGTCACACCGCCACCTCACCTGTCACATGTCAGCATGGGGTGGTTCGCACCGAGCCACGTGTCGATCGAGGTGATTGCGCATGGGACGTACTGATTATATGAGTCGAAGGGATTGCGTGGGGACGAACAAAATAGCCACCAGCGAAGGAACCAAACTCATCTGCAATATAATGCGGATGCAAAGGCCCATACTTCGTTTCTACAATTCTACACCCCTCGCCTTGCCCCTGCAAAGTTCTCTTACAACGAATCTTTCCAAAGTCAAATTCTTTACTGATGGGACGTGTGGCAGGCTCCAAAAGGTCAATTTAGCTACTTTTGTCAGAAACACTCAAATACCAGCCAACCTATGTAAGGATAGATTGATACATAGGATAGGACGAGCCCTGAGGATCTGATAACACGTGTCTCCTCATTTAATGGTTCTCCTCTTCCCATCCTTATTATAAATACAACCTCCTTGTGCTTGAAGAAGGATTCGAATCTCATTTTTCACTCCAACTATATTGTAAATTTGGTATTATTTTCTCTCCCTCACATATTGGCACTCTATTATTACACATTTATATCAACCACTTCTCGGCGGGTGTTTCACCCGGCGAACTATCTTCCGGTTGAAACTAAACTTACTTGACCGTCGGAGTGCTTGTGGCCGCTCCCAACCCTTCCAGAAAAAGCCACGGGTGACTAACGCTGTGCTACGTGTGCAGGGAAGGACTGACTTGAAGACTTATTCTATTGGTCATGTGTAGGAGCCATTTTTCGAGGTCAACACATGGTACATCAGTTCATTGGTGGATAAGTTTATGGTGGATCTCAATATTTAAATTAATTTTTGTTATCCACGAAGAATTGATTTGTCATGTTATTAGTGCTTATTCGGTCATTCCTCTACGTTAGAATACATACTTTATGGTTGATTTTGTATAAAAGAAATCTATATAAAAGAGAGTATATTTATATGGGAAAGTTGAGAACTAATGACATCCAAAGGTAATTGCAATCATGATAATTTTCTTTGCAACCCGATGCTAATATTTTCGTCCATTATGTCTTTTCCATATCAATATATATCTCCATCGAACTTGAGAGTTGGAGTGCACGCAATAGTTGTACACCCCTGCCAAAGTATTGTTCCATATAGTCTAACATGGATGTCCAAATGTGTAGGAACATACACGTGGATGGGAGTGGAGCTGGAATAAGTTGACAACTGAATCTTGTTAGATTCGGAGGTAAATAGTTTCTTTCTGATTAAAAATTTTGAATCTTAATTTGTGGATTTGCATTCCAAAAATCATCACATTCCTATAAATATTTAAGACTCTGTCTTGTATGAAATTTAAGTCAAAGTCAACATTTAATTTTAACCACATATTTTATGAGATCCATGATTTTTCAACTGCACGTTTCATCAAATTTTATCAAAATTTACTAAAAATCTGAATTCTTGTTCCTATTCTACCCTAAGTGTTTCCGTTTTCTCTATATTCTAGTTATGTAGTAAAGAATTAAAATTAAATTTTTTAACTTCAATCTAAGAGCCCTAATTTTCCCTTGTGTGAATAAAATTGAAATAAACTTTTTTAGCAAGAGCCGGAAGTTAGACCATCTCCTAATAGAATAGAAGATTGAGAGAAGTTGTGGTATATTTTATTGAATACTATCAGCCAAGTATATATAGTCAAGATACAACAAATTGTAATCACAAACCTAAATATAAGGAACAGAATTATAGAGTTTTAATATATAAAAAACCATATCTGGTTTGTTATAACAATTGGATAGAATATAATCTTTCACACTTGATGTATATCTGCACCACATTTGTTATTATACATCCTCAAGATGGAGCTTGGGAGTTGGGAGGAGAGGCCAATCTTGTTCTTGAGAAGTAGAAATCTAGCTCTGGGAAGTGATTTGTTTAAAGCATCAGCAAGTTGATCAACAGAAGAAACATGTACAACCTGAAGAAGACCACTTTGAACTTGATTTCAAAGAAATGAAAATTAAAAGCCACATATTTCATTCGTGAATGGAAAACTGGATTAGAGCAAAGTTGAGTAGCCCAACATTATCACAATAAACTATAGAATTTTTAGGAATATGCACATGCAAGTCTCGTAACAAAAAGCAATCCATTTAAGCTCAGTTGTTGTTGCAGCAACTGAACGGTTTTCAGCCTAGAGGAATGAGCTATGGCCCATTGCTTCTTTGAACTCCAAGAAATAGCATTTCTTACAAGATAAACAATATAGGTATTAGTGGAAGAAAAATCATATGGATTGTCAGCCCAGTTAGCATCAAAAAGGGCATGTAAGGACAAAGGAGAGTCTTTAAATAGCTGAAAACCTTTATTTATAGTGCCACAAAGATAACGAAGTAACCATTTCACAAGAGCCCAATGCCAAGTAGTAGGCATGTGCATAAATTGTGAAAGCTTATTAACAGCAAAAGTAATATCAGGGTGAGTAAGAAGGAGATATTGAAGACTCCTAAATACTTTTCGAAACTCTGTAGGGCCCGATAGAGCAATCCCAGACTGCAATGTAAGAGAAGAAGAATTCGTCGGAAGAGGAGTTGTCACTGGTTTAGTAGCAAACATATGAGTTCTTTCAAGAATATACATTAGATAACGACGTTGAGAGAACAAAACACCACGGTTGTTTGGGACAACCTCCACACCAAGAAAATGTGACAACAAACCAAGATTCTTTAAAGAGAAGTACCAAAGAATTATTATCCCATGTTATAATCAGGTCATCAACATAAACAAGTAGATAAAGTATGTGTCCATTTAAGTTAAGAACAAAAAGTGAAGTATCAGCATGAGAGTTCTTAAACCGATAGTTAAGAAGAAAATTGCAAAAGTTCTTGATACCAAGCTCGGGGAGCTTGCTTAAGCCCATATATGGCGTTTGTGAGTTTACAAACATGAGAAGAATGATCTTGGTCAATAAAACCATAAGGTTGAGCCAAGTAGACAGTCTCAAATAGGTTTCCTTGCAA
This sequence comes from Fraxinus baroniana, assembly GCA_903798355.1. NCBI lineage: Eukaryota > Viridiplantae > Streptophyta > Magnoliopsida > Lamiales > Oleaceae > Fraxinus > Fraxinus baroniana. The sequence goes on along the minus strand of CAIGRO010035735.1, from coordinate 13,593 downwards.
GAAAGCATTATTAATATCAAGTTGATGCAGACACCCGCTATGTCTCGTAGCTAGACTTAGTACAAGTCGAATAGTGGTGGGTTTAACCACGAGATTAAAAGTATCATGATAATCCACTCCCAACATTAGTGAAAACATCAGGGATGGCAAATGAGTTCGTCGCTTGACCCGAAAATAGCTCAAACCGACTCTGCTCGTGGTTCGAGCCAAGCCCAAATTTCGAGATTTGGCTCAAGCTTGGGCCGACACATGTGGCTCATCGAGACGCATAGACTGGCTCGTGAAAATGGCCCGTGTCACAAGCTCATCTCGACTCGGCTCCAATTCTCAATTTTTTTTATTTTATTAATATTTAATTTAAGATTTATATCAATAAAGTATAATTTATATATAAATATGCTCACATAATTAATATGCATAATTATGTTACAACTATCTATATTTATAATTTATTATCAAATTCACGAGTATTTCTATTATTTTTTATTGATATAAATTTTAAATTTTATCATATGGGAATTAATATAATATTATTTGTTATCTTGTGGTGTTGAATGCCAATATTTATAATTTTGCAAGTGAATATCAGAATATTTATACACCTGAAAATTATACTCTAATTTCATATATTCTCGTATCTATATGAGTATTTTTTTTATTAAATTTTAGTCGAGAAGAACTTGTTTGACTTCTTTACATGAATAATTCATGAGTAAAAAATATAAAAAATTCATGAGCCGACTTGGTGAAGCCTGAGTCAAGCCTTCAAAGTTCAGTCGGGCTTTGGCTCAGTTGCTCGGGCTAAAAAAGCTCGAGCTTTTTTTTTGGGCTATGCATGAGCCGCGAGCTTTGGCTCTCGAGCAGGCTCGACTTGGCTCATTGAATCACTAGAAAACCTTTTGCAACCAAGCGAACCTTATACATATCATAGAGTAATTTAAGTTACATTTTATTCTAAAAATCCATTTACAACCAACAATATTACGACTAGGATCAGGAGATACTAATACCCTTGTCCCATTTCAAACTAAAGCATCATACTCTTCTAACATGGCCGACACTAATTAGAATCTTTAAGAGCTTGGGTCATGGTTGTAGGTTCAATATCAATGTATTTGGATAATTGGGTGTGAAGGTTAAGCTTTTGTATAAGTTTGTTAATGTTGGATTTTGCGAGGGTGGTCATTGAGTGAGTTGGTTAGGACATGATGTGGGAGATTTGTCTTGTGGGTGGTGGATTAATTTTTGGTTGGTTGGGAAGGTTGATTGTAGAAGGTGTAGTGTTGGGGGATATGGTTTCTGTGGTGACAACTTGTGTTGGAATCTCACAATGGGATTGCCTTTGAATGTCCACATTAGATGGTTGCATGAGTGGTGAGAGTATTGGTGGAACCCAGGTAGAGACGGTATCGGGCTCTAGACGTAGAGATGAGGTAGACAAATATTTAAAGGGGAAAAATAGACTCAATGAATTTAACATGTCTATAAACATATATTTTTGATGTTAAAGGATCATAACAGAAGTGTGCACTTTGAGTTAAAGAATATCCAAGAAATATGCATGGTTTAGAACGAGACTTAAGTTTATGATAATTATATGGTCTAAGCTAAGGATAGCATAGACAACCAAATATTTTGAGTTTCAAATAATTTGCAGAGGCACCAAATATTTGTTCATAAGGAGAAGCGAAATTCAATGTAGAAGTTGGCATGTGATTATTTAGATATACTGCAATAGAAAGGCATGATGCTGAAATGTTAAAGGAGGTGAAGCATGAGAGAGTAAGGTGAATCATGTTTCAACTATATAAAGATATCGTCTCTCAGAAAAGCCATTATGCTCAGGTGTGTGAGGTGGTGTAGTTAAACGAGAGATACCATGAATAGCAAGAAAACGAGCAAGAGCTAAAACTCACCACCATTATCATAATAAGATGGTGACCATTGGATCAAATTACACGTGGCCTCATCTCCTTGGCCGAAGCATCAAATCCTAGCCATCAAATTGATCTTCCTAGCTTTTCAAATTATTAATTTCTCTTAAATTGACAAGACAAGACACAAATACACTTTTTATAAAGGTTACATCAATCATTCAAATAAAATCTTCATCATGAACTAAATCTTCACCCGTGGATTGCCACCAGCTGAAGGGTATCGGATCCAGGAATGCGCTTCGGATAATGGGATAATGGGCTTCGAATGTATATAGAAAGAGGCCCATAGCCTAGTTAAGATGGTCACGTGACAGTACCTAGTAACGAATCATAACAATAGTCCATCAAGTCTATGTGTGATTATTTTATGTCATGCGTGGACTTCAGTAATAAAGTTAAATTTTATTTTTTTTAAAAATTTGTAGTCTATCATATTAGTCTCCCAAGTCCATGTGTGGATATTTATGTCATGCATGGAGTTTTAACAAGCGATTTAATCATGGCTTACTTTGGAGTGGACATTTTGTCGGGGCTAACGTCCATTGACAGTTGAATTCAATATTGAAGCCGAAGCGAGTTACTAATTGACCTGACCGAGGTTGAAGTCACTTTTGAAGGTGAGGCGAGTCCACAATTGAATTGGCCAAAGCTGAAGTGTTTATCGAGACTGAAATTATTTTCAAAGTTGAGGCGAGTCTACAATTGAACTGGCCGAGGTTGAAGTGTTTATCGAGGCTGAAATTACTTTCAAAGCTGAGGCGAGTCCACAATTGATCTGGCCGAGGCTAAAGTTACTTTTGAAGCTAAGGCGAGTCCACATTTGAACTGGCTGAGGCTGAAATTACTTTCGAAGATGAGGCGAGTTCACAATTGAACTAGCGGAGGCTGAAGTTACTTTTGAAGTTGAGGTGAGTCCACATTTGAACAGTCGAGGCTGAACTATAAATTTATTAATACGGATATTGTTGCACGTGATTTGACAATTTTGCTTATTTCTAAGGTGGGGTAGCTGTATCGAAATAACTTCCAAAACACGTACGACCGTCACATTAAATGTGCAATGATGGCCAATTATGAGCTTGCAAAATTTATGGGAAGCATTCACGCTCCGAGGCCAATGCGTGAAACCCATGAATAAATTTGAGGCATTGATGTAATAACCCATTTGAATTATGTGGTTTGAATTAAACACAAATTTGGACACCTCTGATTAACTGAGCCTAGGGATGGCATAAAAGCTCGCCGGCTCGGACGGCTCGGGCTCAGCTCGAAAAAAGCTCGAACCGAGCCCCACTCGGGCTCGATTACAACGAGCCGAGGCTCGGGCCAAGTCTCATTCTTTTTGTCGGGCTCGGCTCAGCTCGGCTCGGACCCAAAAAAGCTCGGCACAAAANCGGCTCGGGCTCAGCTCGAAAAAAGCTCGAACCGAGCCCCACTCGGGCTCGATTACAACGAGCCGAGGCTCGGGCCAAGTCTCATTCTTTTTGTCGGGCTCGGCTCAGCTCGGCTCGGACCCAAAAAAGCTCGGCACAAAAAGCTCAAGCCAAACTCGAGCTTTTTTTTATTTAATTTATAACATGTAAAAATTGTACAAATTTAAAATTTTTTAAGTAAAAAATGTAGATTTGACATAAAAATAAAATAAAACTCAAGTCGGCTCGGTTCGGGCTCGGCTCGGCCCGCTAAGGCTCAGGCAGAAAGCTCGGGCCCAGCCTCATTTTTTTTTGCCAGGCTCGGCTCGAGCCAAAAAAAGCTCGGCCTAAAAAAGTTCGGGCTCGGCTTGAGCTTTTTTTTTTTCCGGCTCGCCTCGGCTCGTTGCCACCACTAACTGAGCCTTGATCCGATGACTAGGATTCAACCTCCTTTTTTATAAAAGCCAAAACCTTGTCATTTTAAAACTTTTACCTTTGTAAAATATTCTTCGAATTCTCTCAAACTTTGTTTCAAATTTTTATGACAATCAATCTCCGGCAGGTCTTCCAAACCTCTATCTGTTTAGGTACTTTCTTGTGAAAAAAGGGGGTTTTCCCAAATTTTTCTTAAGTTCCTGCAACTTTTCATCTTTTTCTTCGAATCATCACGCCTATCGAGGCGTCTATGGCCATTACTGTGGCTAGGTCGTCGGGGGGGTCAGTGTCGGGGAGGTCGGATGAGTGGTATAGTATGAGCGAGGAGCCCATAAATTATGAGGCAGATTGGGGGCTGCAAAAATCTCATCTTGTATAACCTCTTCCAAATTAACGGGGCTTAGGGAAACATATTGCATACCTCATTATGTAGAATTACTAGTTCCCAAGACCCACGAACGAGCCTATTTTTCGAGGCCAGGATGTGTGGCCATAAGTGAATTCCTGGTGAAAGCAGGAGTATATCTGCCTCTGCACCCCTTTTTTAGGGCTGTGCTGAGGAATTTTATGTTGTCCCATACCTCAGGTTTTACCGAATGGATTTAGCCAATTAGTTGGGGCCTACTTCCTCTGGAAAGAGGTCTCTTTAGGCGAGGACATGGCTCTACATGTCCTCCAAACAATTTTCCAAGCTCGAGTTGTTGGGAAGGACGACTCCAAGGGGTGGAACTACATCATCCCTTGGAGGTCTTATTCTCCCTTCGTAGTGGGGCTCCCTACCTCCATTAAAGGATGGAAAGAGTCCTAGTTCTAGGTAGGGACAAGTGGCAGATGGTTGAGGGAGATGCTGTCCCAACATGTACTGTGCCGACCCAGTCCTACGAAGCATGTGAGTGCCTCGCCTTACAACTTTTTAATTTATGCCCAACTTCTTTGTACTGCTTTATTCTGTTTTGTTTGTTTGCAGATTCTGGTTCTGGAAACGAGCTCAACGAGGCTGAGTGGGACGTGATTGAAGACATTTACAAATGATTTCCGAAGCTCAGAAGCTTTGCCTATCTCCTTTAATAAAGCTGCTATTTCAGGATTTTGGATTGATGGCCTCTAAGGATAAGATGCCCCTTTGCTTCTGTTAATTTTATATTCACTTTTGCTACAATTTCTAACTTTTTCCTTCATATTTGTAGACAAGTTTGCTAAGAAGGAGTACCCAATACCTGATATGGACACTATCCTTAAGGCCACTGCCATCACTGGCAAAAAGGCTCTGAAGCTTTCCTCCTCTGGGGCGAAACAAGTCAAGTCTAAGCTGAAATGCCTCAGCAAAGACCAGGCTGAGAAGGGAGCATAGGAGGAGGCTCCTAATAAGGATCAAGTGGCCTCTTATAGGGGTAAAGGGAAAATGAAGGAGCCTCAAAAAAAGAGGAAGCTCTTTCACTCCAGTGGATCGTCAGGGGGCTTTGGTGGTGAGAAAGGGGCTTCTCAGCAGCCAAAAATTCTCCAATCTTCAATAAAAGCTGCCAAAGTGGATCAGGCTAGGAAAGCCAATGAAGAAGCCAAAAATGGAACTCCTTCAGCTTTTGAGGCTTCCAAAAAGAGCCAAATGGAGAGGACCTCAGAGAAGTCTTGGAACTTCCTAGCTGGGAGGGATGACAAGATTACTCCAGCAGTTCTGGAAATGCTGCTAGCTGAAGTTCAGAGTGCCACAGAGGTTTTTAACAAATTTTGGACGAAGAGGTGGCAAAATTATATGTCACTTGTGATGCGGTAGACCTCACTGCCACTTTGGTGAGCCAAAGTGCAAGGGCCTTTGGAATAGCCTGGGAATGTCAAGAGGTGTTATATGACATTCAAAGGAGGAACAAGGCCTCGTACGAAAAGCTGAATGCTGCTGAGGCTGAGCTGAAAAAGGAAAAGGCGGAGGCTACTGAACTGAGGGCCCAGAAAATAGAAGATGAGGCCAAGCTAGCTTCTACCTTGGCTGAGATCGAAGCTCTTAAGAAGGAGGTTCATGAGTCTCGGTATGAGGTAGCTGCATTGACAAAGAAGGTCGAAATCTCTGATAACCACCAGATGCATACTGCAGAGTCACTTGAGAAAGTGAACCTCAAACTTGCTGGGTGTAAGGACTCAAATGACTTCATGGAGAAGCATATCAAGTTATATGGAGAGGAGGTGAAGAAGTATGAAACTGACATTTTGGAGACGGGTGAAATTAAAGCGAGAAATTACATTGCCAATTTCCACTTGACTGAGGAGTATCGACGCTTCGCTATCTACTGGAGAAGGTTTGCCTATAACGAAGTGGTGGGCAGGGTCAAGGAGCTCTATCCTGAACTGGATGCTTCTGAACTCAAGGCTGAATTCATCGAAGAAAAAGTACCTCACACCACAGCTGAGGAAACATGAGTAATTGAGGTCCCTGACGAAGAGGCTCTAGGAGAAGTGCCTTAGACAATTAATGCTCCTGCTACCGAAGCGTAGGCTCCTACACCTCCCCAACAGTAGCCTGGGTCATTTATTTGTTTACATCTTTGTAATGCCTCGAGCTTCCTGATGTAACCATCTTTTTATTCAATGAATGAAGAATTTCACCTTGTACTGTCTATGGCTTTGTAATTTTTCTTCTAAGTAAGAGGACTTCGACAATCTACTAACCATAACTAGCTGCAATTTGAACTTCAGTCGGGTTTTAACTCTGAACTGTTTCTAACTGCTTAATTTTTTAGCCTTGTCTAATTGAACTTTGAACTTAACTGTAATTCATCATTCATCTTGTCAACTTAACTACATGGTTCTCCTTGGACATTCAAACTCGTCCAAGAGAGGCATGTGATGTACACCTCGGAGTGCAAACGAGGTGGTCCCTTTGGAGACTCCATCATCTTCTCTAAAGCACCCACACTTTTTTACATGGGGGATGGTTCATCCATGTAAAAGCTTCTCCCCGGACGTTCTGCCTCATACAAGAGAGGCATGTGATGTACGTCTTGAACTGCAAACGAGGTGGTCCCTTTAGGGACTCCATCATCTTCTTCGAACCGCTCACGCTTCTTTACATAGTGGATGGTTCACCCATATAAAGGTTTCTCCCTGGACGTTCAGCCTTGTCCAAGGTAGGCATGTGATGTACGCCTCGGAGTGCAAATGAGGTGGTCCTTTTGGGGACTCCATCCTCTTTTCCCAAGCGCCCACGCTACACTACTCTATTGAAACAAAGCTTTTATGTATTTGCAAAGGTTGGGAAAAGCTCCCAGCTGTGGATTACATTCAATGGTAATACATCCTCAAGTGTTCGACGTTCCATGGATGAGGTTGAACCTTTTCATCCATGTTTTTGATCCAATAAGTACCAGGTCGAATCTTTTTTTCAATGCGGTAGGGCCTTTCTCAGTTTAGTACCAATGTGCCTAGTCTGTGCTCCTTGGAAGATAAGAACACTCTCTGAAGCACCAAGTCATTTACCCGGAATGACCTTTTGTTCACCTTGGCATTATAGTACCGTGACATCTTCCTTTGGTAGGCTATCAGTCTCAACTGTGAGTGATCCATCTTTTCTTCTAAGAAATCAATCTCACATCTCCTGAGCTCGTCGTTTGATATCTCATTGAAACTCAACCTTCGAGGGAAAAACAATCCCACATTGAGGCTCATTGTCTCGGCACCATAGATCATTGAGAAAGGATTCTCACCAGTTGAGGTCCTACTTGTAATTCGAATTGCCTACAACACTTGGGGTAACTTATCCACCCAGGCCCCTTTTACTGTATCGAGCTTCCTCTTTGGAATGTGTTTTATGGTTTTATTCACAGCTTCGACTTGTCCATTAGCATAGGGATGATGACGAGTAGAGAAATGCTTCCTAATTCCCAGCTCTTCACAAAGATCTCTCACCTTCTTGTTGTCAAATTTCTTCCCATTATCCGAGACCATTGAATGGAGAATACCAAATCAGCATATTATGTTCTTCCACAAAAATTTGGAATTATTTGCTTCAGTGATCTTTGCCAGGGGTTTGGTCTCCACCTACTTTGTGAAGTAATCAATTGAAACAATGACAAAATTAGCATTTCATCTGCCTTTAGGAAGGGGGCCAATGAGGTCTACACCCTACTTGCTGAGGGGCCAAAGGCTGGATACCATATTTAACTCCTGGAAGGGTTGCCTTTGGATGTGGGAGAAACATTAGCATTTGTTGCATTTTCGGACAAATTGAATGACATCTTTTTTCAAGGTGGGCTAATATTATCCCCGCCTCAATACTTTTCTGGCCAAACCAAGTCCTCCCGAATGGTTACCACAAATATCCTCGTGGATTTCAAGGAGTACGTAGTTGGCTACCTCTTCTCCTACACACCGAAGAATGGGCAAATAGAAGCCACGCTTGTAAAGAATATCATCCACTAACACAAAATGAGCGGACCTCCTCCTTATCTTGTAGGCCTCATTTTTGTTTTCCGGCAAAATTTGATCTTTGAGATAGGATATGAGGGGTTACATCCAAGTTAGGGTTTTCTCTACCCACATCACTACCTCTGCCGAGGTGGATGGCCTCAATAGGTGCTCAATCGGTACCACCATCAATAACTCATAGTCCTTGCTATAATCCAGCTTAGACAGAGCATCGGCATGGGCATTCTCAATGCATATGATCTGAGCTAGTTCAAATTTCTCAAAAGAGGGGAGTAGGCTCATTACCAATTTGAGGTTATCCCGGACTACGAAATTGCCATTTACTTGGCCTATAATAAGTTGGGAATTGCTATTAATGAGCAGCCTCTTTACTTGCATTTACTTGGCCAGCCTCAAGCCGGCAAGTAAAGCCTCATATTCAGCCACATTGTTGGTGGCTTTAAATCTAAATAGCACAGCGCTATTCAACTTGTGGCCCTCGGAGCTCACCAGTACCGCGCCCGCGCTCGCGCCTGTTTCTCTGGACAAGTTGTCCACAAACAGGTTCCAAGTGGGAGACTCGGTGGGCTCCATCATTACATCCATTGGTGAATTCTACCACAAAGTCTGCCAGGGCCTGGACCTTGATGGCGGTTCTTACCTTAAAGAGGAGCTCAAATTCGCTCAATTCTATGACCCATTTCAACAACCTTTCTGAGGTATCGGGCTTTTGCAATACTTGCCTGCGCGGGAAGTTTGTCAACACATGGATTGTATGGGCCGAAAATAGGGCCTCAACCTGCGGGGCGTAGTTATCAACGCCAAAGCCAACTTCTCCATATCTGGATAACGTGTTTCAGGGGCTAGCAAAGCTTTGTTGATGTAGTAGACTGGCAACTGGGTTGAGCCCTCTTCTCTTATGAGTAAAGCACTTATGGCCTCATGGGAGACGACCAAGTAAAGTTATAAAACTTTCCCAAGCTTGGGCTTGGGTAGGAGGGGGCCTGACCTAGGTGCTTTTTCAGCCCCTGGAAGGCCTCGTCACACTCCTCGGTCCATTAGAACTTCTTGCCTCTCTTCAACGCTTTAAAGAATGGGAGGCACTTATCTGTAGCCTACGATATGAAGTGGCTCAAAGCGGCCACCCGATAGGTCAAGCTTTGTACTTCCTTCAGTTTCTTAAGGGACCACATCTCAATCAATGCTTGTATTTTCTCGAGGTTTGCCTCTATACTCCATTAGTTGATCATGTACCTTAAGAACTTGCCTGATGCAACTTCAAATGCACACTCGAGGGGGTTTAAAATCATGTGGTACCTTCGTAAGACTTGAAAAGCTCCGTTGAGGAGAGATATGTGGTCACCAACCTTCAAGCTTTTGACAAGCATGTCATCCACGTAGACCTACATTGTACTACCGAGTTGGTCGACGAACATCTTGTTCATGAGCTTTTGGTAAATAGCTCCGACATTTTTTAGCCCGAAGGGCATCATCTTATAACAGTGGAGTCCCATGTTCGTTATGAAGGAGGTATGCTCCTCGTCACCTAGATGCATGGGATTTGGTTATAGCCGGAGTAGGCATCCATGAAGCTTATAGACTCGTGCCCAACGGTGGAGTCACTTCTTGATCTATCCTCAGGAGTGGGAAACTATCCTTAGGACAGGCCTTGTTAAGGTCTGAAAAATCGATGCATACTCTCCACTTCCCGTTATGCTTCTTTATTAAGATTGGGTTGGAAACCCACTTCGGGTAGAGGGCCTCCCTGATGAAGCCATTTTTTATTAATTCATGCACTTCTTCCTTGAGGGCCTCATATCGTTTAGGATTTAGAGCCATTCTCTTCTGTTGCGGGGCAACCTTAGGATCGATTTTCAAGTGGTTGCAGCTAACTCCAGGTTCGATGCCAACCATATCCTCATGCCTCCAAGCAAAGACGTCACAGTTCTCACATAAAAATTTCTTGAGTTTCTCTTTAAACTCTGGGGTCAAGCCCCTGCCCACCTGTAATAGCCTGGTGAGGTCCGAAGGATCTATAGGAAAACTCTCTAACTCCTCCATCGGGGCTGTTTGGGATTCAATTTCGATAACGCGGGGGTCGATTTTGTCAAATGATAGCATCTCTGGGTCCTTGACACCAATCACCATGTTCATGTCCCTTTCTCGAGCTCTTCTTTAGTCACCCTTCACCGGTTTCACCCTCTAATCAGTTAGGAATTTCATGCATAGGTGGTGGAGGAGGTGACGGCTCCAAGGTCTTTCAATGCTGGCGTTTCGAATATCCCGTGGTAGGTGGACCTACTATCAACAATCAAGAATTCCATGAAGTTCAACGTCTATAAGGGCGACTCTCCCATCTCCACGGCTAGTGTGATTTTTCCCCTTGGGATTATGCTATCTCCCGTAAAATCGTATAAAGAGGTGCTGATGGGGGTCAAATCATGGTCCAGAATCATTTTATCAAAGGTGTATTCCAAAAGGATATTGACAAAGCTGACGTTGTCCACCAACAATCGCTTTAGTCCATTTCGGGCAACCACAACCCTTACAACAAAGGCTTCACAATGAGGATAGTGGACACCTTCAGAATCTTCATGTGTGAACACAATAGGAGATGACTAATTCCTTTGAGAGCCATTGTTCACTATGTAGCTGGTTAGTATAGGACCCTTTGCCTCCCGAGTATAATTCTTTTGGGAGTTTCTCGTTTCTCCTTCAACGTAAGGGTCTCCAAAAATGGTATCAATCTCATGGATGGGGTTATTTTGCACTCTGTTTCGATGGCCTCTATGTTGTTGTGATCCATCATGGTTTCTGTCCTCTTCATGCTCCTTCCTCTGCCGGGAGAATACTTTTAGATGGTAGGGAGCGGCCTCATCTCACCTAGGTTGCTGATCATGCCTCGACGGGGGCCTGTTCCTTGGTCTAGAGTTGTCCCGATTGTCATTTCTAGAGTTCAAACCCCTAGGATGTTGGGCAATATCTCTACAGGCAGCAGTATTGTGACTGTAAGAATGATGGTAAGTGCAGTATTCTTAGGGGGTTGGTCTGCTTCGAGGTATCGTACCTCTCCCTCGATCTCATCCTCTACGGGGGGCCTGCTGCGTAGATTTATTTCTTTGAGGGTTTGTTGTTGGTACTCCTCATAGGCCAATGTGGCACAACGTTCGAGGTAGTTGTGGCAAGTGCTTGGCTAGAGCTGAAGGCAATTTCATTTTCGTATTGATCCCACTAATAGTCCATCAGGTAGGAGGTAGGACATCTTCTGCGCTGCCTCTGTTGGGGTTGGAGGCCTCTACTAGCCCTGTTCCTATGATCGATCAACTCCTCATTGATAATTTCTCATCTAATCATTTTCAACAGGGCGTCGTAGGTCGTGAGGATCCTGATTTTGCACATCTCTCCAAAATAAGATGTTCATATTCAGGCCTCCTCTTAGCGTCGATAGAGCTTCACGGTCAGTGATTTGAACACAATATGTCATTTCATCTGTGAAGTGGGATAAGAAGCTTTTTAAAGCCTCACCGGGCTGCTGTCTCATGTCCTAAAGGTGCTGTGGATAGGGGCCTCTCCTTCTTTACTTACTGTGAATCTCTTTAAAAAGGTGGTCTTAAATTCTGGCCAACTCTTGATGCTCCCAGGTGGTAGCATGCTATACCAAATCTCAGCTACTCTGCTAAGAGTTAAATGGAATGCTCTATATTTCACAGCTAGGGGACGCCTCTCAAGCTCATGTGCGTCTTATAGCTGTTCAAATGCTTAGCTGAGTTGCCTCTTCTATCATACTTTGATATCTTGGGGCATCACATAGTGGCTCGGTACCTGGGCATTCCTTAGTTCTTATGAAAATGGCAGGTTGTTATCATTATCATCCAAGTTACAAGATCTTCGCGGGCCATCAGAATCATGATTTGGACCAGCCTTATACCTTGGTGGTAGTGCAGAAGGTCCTGCCTGATTTCCTGCATCCTCGTCCCTTCTTCGACGTTCATGCCGAGGCGGCATAACCCGGGGGCATATTCTTGCCTTTCCTCTGGTTGCCAAGTCTCAGGAGGTGGGGGCCAGAGCCTATTTCGAGGGACTTGTGTTTTATGTCTCTACCTATGCCTTGGTTCTGCTGGGCTTAGCCGATCAAACACGCTAGTGAACCTCTGAGGCCTATGTTCTGGTTCATATTCTCGAGGAAAGTTGTCCTCCATGTTGAATGGGGCCTCGGTGGGTCGGCCGAAGTGTAGTTTGAAGAGATATCAACTCCCACTTCCCTTTCAACGGGGCTAGCTCTTCTAGCATGCCGGGAGGATGAGCTCTTTGACTTTGCACCTCTTCTCCTGGTGGTATTGCTCCTGAGGGGCAAAGGGAAGGATTGGACGTCCTCCTTGGCCTTGCATCAACAATTCCTATATGGCTAAATTTTGGTTGGTAATACTCCTCATGTTGGTTGCCATAGTCGCCATTTCTCTTGTAAGCTGAGCCACAATCCTTCTCCCACCTCGTCTATGATGGTGGTGGGGCCGATATCGACCTAGTGAGGCGACTGTGACTGGAACTTCATCTTCACTTTCCCTCACGTGCCTGGGAGAGGCTTCTTCATTCGAACTCATCTCCTTTTAAGCTTAAAAACCTTAAGAGTTTCTCAAATTTCAAGAGCTTCCTCTTGTTCCCTTTTCAAGAACAAATCATTTTTCAAAGGTGATGCCTGAACTATTTTCTCAGAAAGCTTTTCTCACGGGGTTGCTCGTGGTTATAGTGTGATTTCACACAGACGGTGCCAATCTGTTGACCTAAAAAAATGAACTCAATGGATACTAGGCCCACTCATGCATACGTAAGCTAAATCCAACACGTTAAGGTAGATCAAAGATAAAGATCACTCCAATATTTGAACGTGGGAGGAGCTCAACGACACAAGATGTTTCCGTTCGGGTTCCGTCAAGGTTTTCGGGACAATATTGTATAATGATCAATCGATGAAAACAAGATTTGTAGTAATATATTTGAGAGAACAAAGTCTATTGCATTGGGTATTTAAAGTTTCATTAGTCCTCAATTGTTACATGGTTGGAGTATTTATAGTGTTGCAAATAAGATGGTGGCCCTTGGATCAAATTACATGTGGCATCATCTCTTCGATCGAAATATCAAATCCTAGCCATCAAATTGACCTTCTTAGCTTTTCAAAGTATTAAATGCTCTTACATAGACAAGACAATACACAAATACACTTTTTACAAAGGTCACATCAATATTCAAATAAGATCTTCATCATGAACTCAATCTTCACACGCGAACTGTCATCTGAAGGGCCTCGGATCAAAGTGGGCCTTGGCTAATGATAGAGCCTCAGATAATGGGATAATGGGCCTCGGATATATATAGAAAGAGGCCCATAGCCTAGTTAAGATGACTACATGACAGTA
>CAIGRO010035728.1:0-11117 GCA_903798355.1 Fraxinus baroniana | reverse complement strand
ATGTTGGGAGGGGGGAGGTCGCCCCCCTGCCCCCTATATCCGTCTCTATAAGTTAGTACATAATAACAGTAACAATCTAAAGAAGATTGAATTTACAAAAAAATTCAAACAAGAATTTCAATTTCTGTAGAGGAAAAGGAAAATATTTGTTATTTAATACACCCAAAAACCAATGCAAGATTGTGCTTTAAATCAATTCAAAATGAACCTAAATCAGTATAGAAGAGTAACCGCGCGTTTACTGTGTTTATAAAGTATTTTAGAATAATGTGCAGCGCACGTTCACTCTGACTAGTTATTGTGTAAATATGCAATCCTTCAAAATTCAAGGAGTGTTTGGTGGGAATTAAAATTAGATTTTTAGTAGATTGCGATATAAATTTTTGAAATGTGTGGTTGAAAAATTGTGTAACCCATGAAAAATATGAATAATATTGATTGTTTGATTTTTACTTAGATTAAAATCTACGGTGTGTTTGAGTCACATTATTTTGAAAGAATATATTCTAAAATAGTAGATTGATGAAAAATGTGTGGTTGAAAAAGAATGAAAAGTTATGGATGTAATAAAAAATATTATTTTATTGAAAAATATGTACTTGATAATGAATAAAAGAATGAAAATAAAAATTTTATTGTGTACCGGGCCTAATTTTAATTCGTACCAAATAGCACCTAGGCCCTTTTAAAATACCCCGTAAAACGAAAGGCGATCCTTAATTATTCTACAAGAAACCAGCAAAAACCCATCCATCTGCTTCAACACTGCGATCGCGATCGCATTTCGTCGGAGAAGTTCTACAAAGTATACAAATCTCTGATCTCTCTCCTTATTCGTTAATCAGTTGAAATTGCAACTATTTTTTTGGGGATTTTTCTTGTACGAAGTCTGTGCTATGTTGATTTAAATTTGCTATTGGTTCATTTCGCGTTTATCATAGGGGATATGGAGCTGCACTTGTAGGTTCATGTTTCCGAAATAATTTCTTTTTGTTTTCCTGTTGGAAATCAATGGCCAGTATGTCAAAATTGAAACTCTTTTAGGGCTTTGAGTTTTGTGTTTTGGGATAAATTTTTATCCATCAAAGATATTATTTAGCCAGAGAGTTTTTATTTTCTCTACTGCACTCGACATAGACATAGAAATAGTTATAATGTATTTCTTTTTCAGTCTTTTCTTTCCAGTTCATTCTACACGAGCTTAGTTAAAGTTACAAATCAATGGGTGACAGTCAGTATTCTTTCTCTCTCACCACTTTCAGGTAGGCGTTCTAAATTTATTTTAATTTCAATATAAAATAGTTAAATTGCACTTATTTAAGCGCATATGAATATCTTCTCTATTAAATTTGGTATATGCATGTATTGATTATCATTTTTCATTGTTAATGGCACAGCCCTTCAGGAAAGCTTGTTCAGATTGAACATGCCTTAACTGCAGTTGGTTCTGGTCAGACATCTTTAGGGATCAAAGGTAAATATGAAACTTTTATATGGTAAAACTTAATATGTAGCATTCGTATAACTAGATTGTTTAAAAAGGTGACTTGGGCCGTTGCTATGTTTTTCACTGCATTAGAAATACACTGAATATTTCAGCACATAATAAATGGCTGTTGATGATGAACTTCTCTGATTACTGACCTTAAGTGCATTGTTTAAAGTTTTGATATGTGGTTAATCCTCGCCTGCTAAGTGTCATAAAGACGAAAATTTATTCTCTATTTAGCGATTTAAAATGACGTCGCTGGTATATTGGTCTCTATATGTGTATACTAGATTTTTGATGAATGGAAAAATGAAAACGTATTTGTGAACAACAGCATTTCAGGCGAAGGATAGACAGGTGGTGCTTTGTGGAGCGAAATAAAAGTTTTGCCTGTTGCTTCTCATTGAATGTAGCATTCCTTGGTTTTATGTGAAGAAAAATGGCACTTTATTGAAAAAATCATCACATCTGTATGAGTGTCTTGACATGGTACTTACTTATACGCGGGTTTAATTGCAGCTGCTAATGGTGTTGTTATTGCTACGGAGAAGAAATTACCATCTATCTTGGTTGATGAAACATCCGTAAGTATATTTTACGGGCACATTGGTAGCTTTTGAGTTTTGGTGGTCGCAGTTACCATCCATTCTTTATTTTACTTTTGTATGATGAGCTATATCTAAGTTCAGTATCATTTTTGCCTCTCCGATGTGGTAATGACTATTCTATGCCAAGGCAGCAGTGGCGGCCCTAATTATAGGCAAGTTGGCTAAGGCCCTGCTTTGGTGATGCCCCCAAAGTACACAAGGTTAATTGGATAGTTGAAAAAAACGAAAATTATATTTATGAAATTCTTTAAAATAGTATTATCGATTTATCGTACGCAAACACAAAACACAAACAAAAATTGAAAATATAAAAATCTTTAAAAAAAACATATAGGCCGTGTTAGACGCTTATTATCATTCTCATATTTTTATCATTTTAACCACACATTCTCCAAATAAAATAATATTACACACAAATATAAAACTTTTCATTACTTTTCAACTACACATTCTTTCATCAATCATTATTCCAGTATTAATTTTTTTTTTCCAAAATGGGTGTCAAACACAAGCATACATGGCAAAACTTATCGCTTACATTTATTTATCTCATAAATATATCACAACCATTACTTTCTCTCTTTCTATAACTAATTTGACCATTTATCTTCCAAACATCTTTTTTTTTTTTTTTTTAAACCAAACAAAAGGTCTCTTTCTCTTCAAATTCCACGTCCAACAGTCACACACCATAATTTCGTGATAAAATCCTATATTCGATCAACAATGTCACAAGAAATGTTGAATGGGTTGGCCATGGTATCTATTGAAAAAGAAGTTTTAAAACAGATTGATTGTAATAGTGTAATTGTTGACTTTTTATGAAAAAAATCTAGAAGAGTAAATTTAATTTAGACATTTGAAAGTTTTAAATTAATGTTTTTAATTTTGAATATTTTTATTTTTTATTATACATATATTTGAACTTGGCATAACGCCCCAAAATATCAGGGTTGACCCTGCAAGGCAGCCTTGGCATTTATAAGAATATAAACGTGTGAAGTGTAAATACACCCTTTTCTAGGTATATAGTCAAGGAAACTTTACACAAGAATATTTCTTTAATGTGGATTTTATTGACAAATGTGTCCGTGTTTCATGAAGTTTCCTAGATGTAGTCAAATAGGGATCAGTTTGATTGTATTCTTGCAAAAATATGAGAGGCGCTTGTGTTAGTTGATAACTAGGCATGGATGTTTTGTCATGTGCAGTGTGTTTGCATCTTACTTGGTGCTTGCCATGATTTAAATTGAAGTATATAACCATTTTGCAGCATTTTCCTTTTTTTTTTTTTTGGATCACCATGTTTTCATCTTTTGCCTTTTATGATCTAAAGAATTTGAGTTCTCAATTGATAGCTGACAGTTTTAAGTTTACATAACTATTGTCAACTATCAATAATTTTTATGCTGTTTTTACTTCTAGTGCAAATCTAGCACCTTTCAAAAAACATTTGAAATTATGGTATAAATTGGTTTGCAATTTTTCTTAACTGTTAGAGCATCTCCTTTTCTTCCTTCATGTATACATATTTTCAATGCCTTTGATGACTGTCCTTGGCCCCTTTTCTTCTTCCAGGTGCAAAAGATTCAGATTTTGACTCCTAATATTGGAGTTGTTTACAGGTTTAATACTAATTTATCTTGAAGCCGTTTTTGTTGACGCTTAATTTCATGGGATACCTTTGCCGTTGCTATCTATTTAAGTACACAAAATAAACTAATGATTCTACTTTAAGCATGTTAGGGTCATATGCTCTTAAGAAAAATTCTTGAACTGTAGATTTATAGGCTGGGGATTTAGAGAAATATTTGATAATACCGAGAGAGGCCTTTAATTTAAGGCTCTCAGATTATCCTTTGATAATTCTACTGCTCAAATGCAAGTTTATCCTACATCACTGATCACACCTTAAATTATGGTTTATGAGAAACTACCATATGTTTTGCCCCATTTACATGTAATAAACTTACTGAGTCATTAAATATTTTATTACCATGGGATGTTTGGCCTCCATTTACATGTAATAAACTTACTGAGTTATTAAATATTTTATGCATGTATGCATTGCTTCTGTGCAGCTCATTGCAGAAATAACCTGTTATATTTTCTCTTTGGTCAGTGGCATGGGCCCCGATTCTCGGGTGTTGGTTCGAAAAAGTAGGAAGCAGGCTGAGCAATATCACCGGCTATATAAAGTATTTATTTTTCTCTTGTAGAATATTATCTTTTTTTCTCTGCTTTTGTGTAATTTAATATTAATTTTATGGGTATCCGTTTCATATTTTTCTGCTATATAAATCTCTATATTATGATGGGAATTGATTGAGTCTTGAAATATGGCTGTAATGGTTGAAGTGGTGCTAAAATCTATTCTTGTATGCATCTTCAGTACATTAATTTGTTGATCCAATAAAGCATCTTGAGTATTTCTTCTCCTGCACATCTGCTTCTGACGTAATCAAGTTTTTATGTTTCATCAATTAATCCTCAACACAAAGTAAATAGGCATCTGGCTAGTTCATGATTTGTAAATTGGCTTGGGGATGTATGGAATATGCAATAATTGAGTTCATCTTTATCTGAACATATTGAAAGCAGGAGTCACTTGATTGACATTATCGTTTAAACTTTTAGTTAGGTCCTATTACACAATTTTATTTGACTATCCACATTCTAATACAGCTTTTCTTTCCCCTAGTTATATTTGCAGACATTAATATTTCCTGACACTTAAGTAGTAAAATATATATATATATATTTTGGTTGTTGGGGGGTGGGGGGTATCTTTGAACTTTTTTTCCCTTTTACCATTGAAAGCAGTTATTCAATTGCCTCTTCTTGAGCTTCTACTCGAATGATACTTGAAATTGTTAAAAATTGAAACTTTCTTAGCATGAACATATCACTTAATGCTGATCAGTTTTCTTGTGGATGTAATTTGTAGGAACCAATCCCTGTTACACAACTTGTGAGGGAGACTGCTGCTGTTATGCAGGAATTCACTCAATCAGGGTAGCTATATTATAGTGTTCCACTGTTTCGCTTTCATTTTAGTGAAGCAAGTAGTGTTTGTTTCTGAAATTAATTTCAAGACTTCCTTTTTTCTAATACCAGTGATATCATCATGATGAGGCTGATCACCTTATGGTAGCATTACTCTCCGGGCCATGATTTCCTTTGCCCAACAACCCATTTAGTCCCATGCTGGTTTTTTTTTTTTTNAAATGTATTTAGCTTGTAGGAGATTGGCTAAGGCAGCAAATAGAGTATTTAACAAATTTAAGATTTGGTTTGCCTGATTAGTATTTATTAGCTATGTTTTGCTAATCGTTCTTCTCCGTGATATTTCCAATAACCCCTGGCATTATGTCACATTCTGTTAGCACATGATAACAAATTGGTCGAAGTAAATTATCTTTAGATAATTTTATTCACGCTCTATTTGATAGAGGTAAAGTGGCTACTTGCTTTAGAAACAAGATTCCTGGAATAGAGAGTTGAATAGTAACTATATGAATGGACAATCTGATCTCAGGACTTAACTATCACAGAGAGCAAAATTGGAGGACTTTTAATATGTTTCTTATTTAACCTTTCATAGAATTTTGAAAGGACTTGTTCTATTTGTTTTTTCTATTATTATATCTGGCATACTTGCATTGCTTTTCTGATTCAAGTCAATGGCTACTTTCTTTTAGTGGTGTAAGGCCATTTGGCGTCTCTCTCTTGGTTGCGGGGTTTGATGACAAGGGACCACAACTATATCAGGTATGTCAGTCATTTATTTTTGGCATTATCCTTGTATTTCCTATTCCTTTTTCCTTACGAAACTCATTTCTAATTTCTTTATAAACTATTGCAGATTGCGTGTTCTGCATTTTGGCATGAATTACTTCTCAAATTATGCCCTCTTACAATTTTTTAAACACTGCGTTCTTAACAAACTATGCAGATATCATGTTATGCATTTTGGCATGAATTGCTTCTCAAATTACCTTTTAATTGTTCTTCTGTTTTTTGCATGTTGAAACATCTATTAATGGACTGAAACGATGACGCGTTCTTTTCTTGCCCACTGTTCTGCCCCATTAAATGAGTCGCCACTCTGAACTTTGCAACCCTAAACATGTGTATTAGGATGAACTGTCTTTTTGCACTTTTGTAAAACTTTGCATTGTTTTGTTGGCTGAATGCTAAGCTTGTAATCAAATCATTCTCTATCTTTTTTCTGTAACTTTTTTTACCCTTAATTACATGTTTGTTCCATAGGTGGATCCATCTGGTTCATACTTCTCTTGGAAGGCATCAGCCATGGGGAAGAATGTGTCCAACGCAAAGACTTTTCTGGAAAAGAGGTGGGTTGTTATTCATTTGTTTAGATTTGATTTGCTAGGGTTCAACCATTGCCTTCCCTTCTCTTATGTCCTCTTATGTCTGTACATATTTGGCATTTTCCACATACCAGATATGTTAATCTCTTTGAGCAATTTGAGCTGTAGAAAATGTCTACTACCTTTTGTTCCTTTAAAAATAGTCAATGTTGGCTTTCCAGTCATTGGTTAATGAACTCTTCCGCGACTTCTCTTTTGTACAGAAGTTGGTTATTCTGAATTCATTTAAGTTGTTTAAGATTGTGGACAATTTCCATTTGTTCAGAGAATTTGAGCATAGCCTCTGCTTGGAAGATAAAATTGTGACTGTTTAATAAAAGTCTGCCAGAGTCATCCATTTGGACGAACATGGTTTGTTGTTCAATTTTGACAAACATAAATAGAAAAAATCACATGGTTGTGATTCGATCCACTAGATTATGCTAACCTATGCATTTCATCTCCAAAAGGGGGAAAAAAAAAAATTAACAAAAGTGTAACAAAAGTAGTGTTCTAAAAGGCCCTCCTACGCGTTGCCATAGACGCGATTTGAGGCGGAAATGCCAAGCCAAGTGGCCTGGCGTCTAATTTAGCGGTCCGCGATTGCCGTTGACCTCTAGGCGCGAATTATTATCTTTTTTTTCTAATTTTTTTTTTCTAATTCTTCTAAATTACAACTTAAAGGTTGATTTACACGTGAAACTTATCTTTTTGTTGGAAACTTTTGAAAAAAATGTATAAAGTTTCCATAAATTTGTTTTAGATATTTGATAGGTATTATTTTTAATTATTAAATGATTTTTTGATTGATTAAAAATTAAAATAAGAAAACGCCTTTTTACTCATATATCTCGTCTAAACTCGCCTAGCCCAAAGCCTCCACGCATTGTCTCGCATTACGCATTTTAGAACACTTATGAAAGTTAGTATTATGATTTTTTATAGTGCATTGATAATCCAAGTTCAACTACCATTGACTTCTAGAACTGCTATAATCTTCTTACCATGTTTCCATTGATCACGATTTATTTGGATACTTTTTGTAGGTACACTGATGATATGGAGCTTGACGATGCTGTGCACACGGCAATATTGACACTGAAGGAGGGGTAGGCACCTATATTTTCCAATCTTTGTTTTCGGTAGCACTGTTTGCGCTTGAATTTTTTATTTTTGACGGGGAAGGTGTGCTGGGTGTTGAATGCATCAACTTCCCATCTTCTGTTCTCATTTGAGAGAGGTCGCACTAAAAGCTTGCTTTATATTATAAATTTAATAGGCGAAATAGGATTTTTGAATTATATCCTGGGTTCATTTTTCGAATTTTCAGTTTAGTTGGTTCTTCACAACCACCTGCGTTCTTGATTATGATCAATTTGTATTTTTGCAACAGGCTCGACTATTTCTTTCTTCACCCCTGAAGACTTGCATGTTGTTTATTCTGTAATTTTATTTTAATAATCAAATTATTCGTGATGATTACCCCTCATTCCCACCATCTCAGATTTGAAGGACAAATTTCGGGCAAAAACATCGAAATTGGCATAATTGGCAATGACAAAGTGTTCAGGCAAGTGTCTTCTTTTTCTGAGTTGTTGAATCTAAGTTCTAATCGATTGCTTTGTGGTCGATAATGGCAGTTGCCTCTTTTGTTGCAGAGTTTTGACTCCTGCCGAAATTGAAGATTACTTGCAGGAAGTGGAATAGTGTTATCACCCCAGCTCAAGTTATATTTTTCTCTTTAAAATTCAATGTTCGATTGTTGTACGACTATTTGAGCTGCTACCGTTAGATCTTGTTTTAAATGTTATAAAGTTCTCTCTGACCATGAATTTTTATGTTGATTTTGGAACTTTGAAGTTGAATTTCCAAGTACCATTTGTTCTCCTTGGAAGTAGCATGATGATTAATCTTGGTTCGACATTTATGGCTAACGCTTATTGGTGTCATGTTGTTCTCTTTTGGTCTTTTCCTTTTTATCCATACATTTCAAGGAACGTATTAAACCTACTTTTAAGGAACGTCTGGCTTTCAAAAATTCAAGTACTTTGCTGACGTAGTAAAAGAATTAAGGATAAAAGATACAGACAACCTTAAGTATTGGGCAAGGAAGTTGCAATTTCATATCGTGCTTTGCTTCATTCTCTTCACTGTTCGAGAAGTGCTTTAACACAAAACTACTATAATTTTCTGCGACTAAAGTAAAAAACCACCTTTTAATTCTAAGAACCCAAGTAATTGAACAGTCTCAATACTTCATTCGTGTTTATAGATTGTCAATATATATCGAACAAAAACGAAAATAAATGGAAAAATCACCCCATTTGTTAATTATACCATACATCTTTATACTATACATCTATGGGCATAAGAAAATTAAAGTATTTTTTCATTTGTACAGAAACCACTCCATAGAAATGCACCAAAAACCTCACAATGCACCACTGTGTATTAAAAAAATAAAATAAAAAATGCGTGGACCCCACGTTGTGTGAGTATTCTGTCCCATTTTTGTTGGTTTTTCCATCTATACATATAGCACCATTGAAAATTATATTGGCAGTTGATATTTACTGAAGCTAAAAAATGTATTTGTTTTAACTTTGCCATTAGAGACTATTTAATCAGTAAAAAACTTTGCGTGAGGGATAATTGCCACTAATTTTTCTTCGCTCATTCAATGACAAAATCTTTGTCATCTTTAAAACTACGAAACAATCATTTTTCTATTTTACTGATTATTAGCATTTCAAACCAAGGAAGTAAGTAATTATATAATTTTTCAAACTTGAAATTATTATTGGATCAATATCGTTAGACATGCATATGATGTCACATCCACACTTGCTATTATAACTATGATACAAGTAATTTCAATTCACGGTATTGGTTTCGAAGCGCGATCAAGAGTGTGGGTGGTGGCATTGAATCGGGCGGGTGGAAGAGCAGGACATGGGTAGGCCTCACATGCGTCATGAGTAGGAAAACATATGTCTTCAGGATGCAGTGGAGGTGGTACATCTGCTGAATAACAGCACCAACAAGTTATCTTGAACTTGTAACTACAAGTAACTTCTATACACCCATCTGAATCTCCACCTGCATTTGCATTTTTCAACACTTTTATTAGAAAATCAATTATATAAATACACCAATCACAATTTAAACAAACAAGAACGTAACTTTTGCTACTATCAGGGGGCGGACTAAATCATTTTCCTTATTCTTTTATTACAATACATGGATCTAAGGAAAGCAGATTTTTAAGGCTACGTTTGATTTAGATTTACGGAATGCTGACCGACGTGAATGATGAAGAGGGCAAGAACGACATAGACGAAAATAGCATTTCCCAATTTTGCCATCGCCATTTTTTTGTATTGTATCAATGAGTTATTGTTGTGCTGAAAATTAATGTGAATATATAGTTGTTGGGAAGTATTAAATTTTCTAGTTGTGTTCATATAATCCAATCTTGGATTTCGTTAATCTATTTCTAAATGTGTTTACATAATCAAATTTGGATTTCATGCATATTATATTTAAGGTTTGTTCATCTTCATCATCCACTGTGTTAAAGAATTTCTTTTATTAGGACAAAATTCTATATTACTGCATATTAATCCCAATGTTAAAAGAGTGTGAATCATTAACACCACGATTTTCTGCCACAAGGGCTAGGGTTTATGAATTCTTGATTTATCTGGAAACAGATTGAAATCAACCCTTTCTTGAATTTATTTGACAGATAAATGTACATAATCCTTCTCTTCTTTTATGATCAGTTGTGCAGAATTTGAAGATGTTGGACTCAAGTCATAACTAGTTTGAGGGTAACCTTTCATTGCGAGGTGAATATTCGTACACTTTTATCCCGCATCTGATACGTAACATTAGGTTACAAGACGATTTTCCTCCTATAATTTCCGTCCATCAAAGGCTTATTTTATTGCACCCTTATGTTTAGTGGGGGAACTTGAATATATAGTACAATCCAAAGTCGAAGAAACAAAGAGAAGTATAAATTTGTACTTTCTTGAGCATCTTGTTCATATTTTCTTGGATGTGGGGGACACAATACAGACTAATGCAACAAAATGCAAGCATTTGCCGATGGGGAATGTCACCTACCCACACTATTTTAGTCTGTGAAGTCAATATATACATAATGTAGAAGATATGTTGATAATATTTTCAAAGCAAAAAAAGAAAAATCTATCCATAACTAATAATAAATCGAACAAAACGACGACTAAAAAAAATGATGTAGACTCCCAAATTATGATATATAGGTCATCTTGGACACATTTTCTAAGAATCTCTGGTAATGTTACCTGTACCAAAGAATTTATTAACACCACGATTTTCTGCAACACTTTCTTGAATTTGTTTGACAGATAAATGTAATCCTTCTCTTCTTTTTTTGTTTCTTGATTTATCAGTTGTGCAGAATTTGAAAATGTTGGACTCAAGTCATAACTAGTTTGAGGGTAACCTTTAATTTCGAGGTGAATATTCGTACACTTTTATCCCGCATTTGGTACGCAACATTGGATTACAAGACGATTTCAATCCCCAGCCCACAAATTTTTTTCTGGTATAAAAAGAAAATTTATGTAAAAAAGAAAAAAAAAATTCATGTGTAAT
>CAIGRO010035700.1:0-11814 GCA_903798355.1 Fraxinus baroniana | reverse complement strand
TATATAGCATGAACTAGTTGGAAAATTGCAACTAAATCTAAATTATTCAATAACTCAAAAAAAAAAAAATTCAGGGGCAACCCCCGTAGCCCCCCACCCCTTCAACTTTGGACCCCTCTACTTCGACAGGCTGGTTCCGCCCTTAATCTCGCCCCCACTCAAAATTAATCTAGGTTTGCCATTGCTCGCATACCAGCATGTGATGAAGGCCTACGCACATATTCAACAAACTTTGTCACAAAGAAGTCGCAACTGTAACTGCACCAAACATGCGAGACATTCGAGACTAGATCACATATTATGCGCAAACCACAAAGGGTAAAAAATTATGCATAGAAGTGACATACCGATTAAAAAGGACTCAAAACTGCTTCTCCAACGATTTGTCATTTAAAATTAATTTCAAACGTTGAGACATAAAATTCGAATTCCATAATCAAGTGTCCGACAAAATTCGATGATGTTTGTTTGAGGCTTTAATATCACTAATATGTCATATATCACGTAATTTACATAATCATGGATGACATTTTCTACAAACCAATCCTAATATTTAAAAAATCACAAAAATACATGCTAGAAAACTAACAGATGTTCTAAATTACTCTCTATATCAAAACAAAGACCATAAAATAATCTGCAAAATAAGGGGTTTTTAGAAAGAGGGAGTTATCTTCAACTCGGTAACTCGACTCAATACAAACTATTTCTATAGTCCTCTTTCCACTTTTATTCTGATAAGGGTGCTTTCCGAGCCTCGCGTTTTGGGTGCAATATCTCTAGTGTTGATGTGGCGTCAGATAATAATCATCAAAGAATATTGGGCATGTTCTCTTTATCATTTTCAAACTATTTTCTATTTTCGATTTTTCAAAGCAATGAAAACGTGTTTTCTTTCATATTTTCGAAAATACATTTTTTAAAACAAGTTAAAAATTTACAAAGAAAACTCAAAACGACGTCGTTTTGGGTTTTTTCAGTTATAATCAATCCAAAATTTTCAAAAAGCATTTTAGGTGTATTCAAAATAATTTTTCAAAATGTAAAAAAAAAAAATATTTTCAACAATCTCAAAATAGACACTCTAAACACAAAAATGAAATACAAATAAAACAACCCTTAGATTCTGGAAATTTTCTTTTTTAGCTTCGATTGCAAAATGGAAGCGTGTTTCAGTACTTTTTATGTCAACACACAAATGGGATTTGGATGGACATTGCGAACACTTGCTACGGAAATGATAAAAATTTTAGGGTTCCAAAAAAAAAAAAAGGATGTGTTTTTATTTTTTTTCAAATTAATTTAATGCAGATAGAATGGAAAATCAATATATTTTAAGAACACTATTTCGAGTATAAATATATGGGAAGAAGATAGAGGATGATCAATTATTTACATATTCTTTTGAACATTTATATATTTTTGACTAGACAACGGTAAATTTTTATTTCTGGGTGATTATATTTGGTCGGTAAAGAACTGCGAGCAACCTTTAGTGAAAATTATTTAAAAAATCAATTATACTTTTTTTTTCCAATAAAAAATAGTTGTCCACATGCATTAGATGATGATGATGATAATAATAATAATAATAATAATAATAATAATGATAATAATGATAACCCAAAATAAAAATGTGGCTAGAAGAATGATATTCCTTGCATTCAAATCAAGCAAATTCGCTTCAAGCAATGGACCTCGTGTACCGTGCAATAAACAAAAATGTTCAGTATATTACCGATACATCAAGGTGTACACTAGGGGTTACACCCCCCTCACATGGAAGTGAGACCCACTTTAATAAAAAAAATATTATTCAAATGGGTCCCACCCCCCTTGTGAGGGGGTGTAATCCATTGTGTACATTTTTTTATATACAAGTAAATAATTCCTATATACTTAGGGTAACATCTGTTGTGAATATGTTAAACCAAAAGAATTTATGGGTAAGTGATCTTTTTTGGAGAATATTTGGTTCATTTTGAGTGAAATTCGGCTAAATTTCATCATTTAGGCTCCGAAAACAAGTTTTTTTTTTTTTTTTTTTTCTATTTTCTGGTAATTTTATTTTATTTAATAAATTCAATTTTAGCTTCAGTAATAGCGGATTAATTCTAAAATTAGGACTTTTAATTTTCATTGATTATTTTTAATTTCTATCATTATCTAGAATTAGATATTATCAAGAGTTTAGTTACTATTCCGATTTTATTTACTGCTTTAAATACAAAATGCCCTATGGCAATGAGTAGAATTTTGATTATAACAAAAAGTCTTTGAAGTTTCTAACAATTTGTTCTCTTTCTTGTCACTACAAGCCAATCAACACATTTGAGTTATAACGTGAAATTTTGTTCTTTCCTATAAATTTTCGTTACATCAAATCTTGTGCATGCATAATTTTCGTAAATAAATAGTTATCGTACTTAACATAGTTTAGTTTGTATTAGCAATCAGCAAATTAATGAGCCCACGATTTACGGGCAAAAATTATTTGCACCAAACGAAATCGACGTCAGACGATAATTTGTTGTGAAGAACCACCGTAAAGTCGCAAATACAGAATTAAAGATGAGATTTACTCTTTTTCGAAAGAATTTATAAACAATTTACTTTGCAAATAGATAAAAATAAGTGATAAATAAGTAATAATACTTGTTGATCCATTCAAACGTGTAATTGGAAATAAAATTTGACCATTTACGAAAAACGAAACTTTCCTAAATTATTTAATATTTTTTTTTTTTTTTTTTGGTTAAATTTGTTTTAATCCATTAGATTGGTTGCGTTGCCTGATATGTTAATTCAAATCATTCAAATAATTATATAAGACAAAAAAAAAAAAAATTCATCTATGCATCTAATACAAAATCACTTTCCCTCACTTACTTTTAACCCCACAATCTCTCAATAAAATAATTGTACACGCGAACATGGATTAATCATTTGAACAGAATAAATTGCTCCATAAATCCATCTTTAGCTGTAAAACTGTTAAAAAACTCGTAGATTCAGATATCGATGTTGCAACCTTAAACTCATATTGATTTTTATTAAAAGAGAGAATTTAACAAGAAAATGTTGTCTGCTTGTTCAGTTAGAAGGTCAATTGTGATGATGTTTTCAATTGCTTCAGTAAGGCTGCACTGTCTTCTCTATGCAGAAATATCGAAATGCTCATTGGACGAGACATCGTGGCCAGATGAAACCTTTTGCTTCCTGCCATCCCTCCTACTACCACTTCCGGCCCTTGTGGGTATTCTTCCTCCTCCTGCTTTCTCCCATCTGGTGTTTCCCCGACGTTCCACCTGTCTTCAAAGATAATTAACGACCAAAAAACGTGGAACAAGCAAAATGATCATGTACTAAACTTGTTTTAAACTTAAAAGAACCAAGGGCAGCACGGAGAAAGACACTGAACATACCCCAACACAAAATCCTTCAAATTGAGTGCCCCCCTTCTTCAAATTGTTTGAGCTCATTTCTGAGGAGTTTCTCTTGTTGCTGGCATTAGAAGTTCCACTGCAAGAAGCATAGGATGAAGAAGAACATGCGGGAGAGGTTGTAGAACAGGAAGAACTGAGCATCTCAATGTCACTCTGGAACATCTCTTCAAACATTTCCTGCAATTCCTCGAAGCTCTCCTGTCCATTTTCCTGTCATTTATTTTGAACATGAAGCTGCCACTTTGCCAGAATTCAAATTGAAACATGCATGATAATGACGTATCAAAATCTGTTGGTCAATTGTTTGGTCCACCACTGGGCTTGAAAATCAACATCAGCCAAGGAATGGGACGAGATACAGAAAAAGTTCAACTAACATCCCACTTTAACCGACCACTAAGAAAAGTTGATAATTTAATCCTGGATTATGATGTATTAGAATTGCAAAAGGCCTCCAAATTGTTTGCCTTTTTTCTTATCATTGTTAAGGTTTTATTAATGCCAAAAATGCAGAAATAAATGCAAAACACGGGGTCAAGAAAACATACTCTTTTACCAAGTGATGAACAGCACTTTATAAAAGGACCTCTTGCGGGACCCAAAATTTTCACAATTTAGAAAAGCTCTTCAATGAAAATGACTTCTCCAAAATTTACAACTCAAAATGTTATAATTGATTCAAGTGTTGTGGAATGTAAAGAGAGGATATATTTAATTACCAATAAAACCATAAAATTGTGCAGACATTGCTTTTCCAAACAATATGAGTACGGTAATTGCGGCAAAAGCCCTCAAACCTTTGAAATATTAGCAAACTTTCCCAAAACATTTGATTTGTTGCAACCGTCAACCCTAATCTTTTCAAACGTGTAGGTGAGGTCCTTTTCGACGGTTTCCATCAAAAATGCCGTCAGTTGACCCAAAAATTTAAAGTCAAGACTATTTTTGACCAATTAAATGAGGGTAAAATGGTAACTTTATAATATTACAATATAAAATATAATTCAAAAATTAAAAAAAGAAAAGGTCTTCCCCTTCCCAACCCCTCCCCTCGCCCCCACCCCAGCCTCCTCAACAAACCATTTGGTAGAAGAAGATGAACTCTTGCAGAGATTGGTAGAGAAGCACGGCCCAAGAAACTGCTCTTTGATAAGTAAATCAATTTCCAGTCGGTTTGGGAAGTCTTGCAGGGTGCGGTGGTGCAACCAATCTTAAAATCAAACCCATATCCTATCACCATCACCAAACCCACTCCACCCCTCAACACATTCACTTTCCTTACTCATCACAACTCACTAAACACCACAGAAGCAGAATTGGCCATCTCAATCTCCATTCCCAATTACACCCCTCTGCCATTTCTCTATTTGCTCCTTTTCTTCTTACCACCTCCACATATAGTCCATTAATGTCATCGATTTGTTAAACTAGTACTCCTATTTCTCGGACTTCACGAATCTCGTTGAGTACGTCTTTGTCCGACCTCTGCCGCATAACTCCCCCGCTGGGAAGCTCGTCACCACCCTTTTCCTTTCCTTTTCCTTTTTTGATTTTTTTTGATTTTTTGAATTATATTTTATATTGTAATATTATAAAATTACCATTTTACCCTCATTTAATTGGTAAAAAATAGCCGGACTTTAATTTTTTGGATCAACTAACGGCATTTTTTATGGTAACCATCCAAAAGGGCCTCATTTACAACGTTTGAAAAGGTTAAGGGTGACGACTGCTTTGGAAAAAGTCTGCTAATGTTTCAAAGGTTTGGAGCTTTTACTGCAAGTATCCCTAAGAACGGTGTGCCAATTTAGAGCTTGAAAAATGCCGTACAAAAACATAAGAATCTTCCTTTCCTAAATCCTATATAAGTGGGATTGTCTTAACTTTCCTTTTAAGTTATTAAGTAGTAATACTATGATAATAATTGAATAATAACTACCGTTTCCCAGTAAAGGTGATAAAGCATTGCTTATAGCCCTCAGATTGCATAACATTAAATTGGGGCGTAGCAAAAATGAGGCTATAAGCAATTTATAAGGAATCCAGGCACAATTATAAATAAATAAAGAAATACAAAATAAAAAAGAAAAGAAAGCCCTTTAACCAACAAAAATGGAGGGAAAAAAATCGCTGTGGTAAATTCGGCACCATTTACAACTAAACCCCTTCTGTTGTTTCATTATGGGACTCCAAATATTATCTCTTTTTCTGTCAAATTGAGTTTTCATTTAACATTGCAAAGATCATAAGGAGTATTAACTCACATTGGAGTTATTTTGGCTCATCATTGCTGCCATTTCATTCAAGAAATCACCCATACCCTGCATTGCATGCCAATCAGCACAAAAGGACTCCCATTAGTTCTCGAGTAAACTAAGCTATAAAAACATTCATGTCCAGTACCAACATTTTTATCGACAATAAATTGACCAAAAACTCATTTCCTCATAACAGGACCAATTTTGGTAACAGTTTAACAAATGTATACCATCCTTCCATTCGCTTCATTCTTCTCGCCCATACCTGCTTTGCTTCTTTCTAGCCCATTCTTAAGGAATTATTAAGATGCCCTGAGCTAATGACAACATTTTTGCACTAAACTCTTGCTTCAAGTTCAATCAATCCATAATCATATAGTCAAGATTCAGTTCATCTACAATCTTATCACATGTTATCGTGATTATTCAAATTGAGTAAGTTGTCCTCGCCGTTACTTTGGCCCCCACTTCATGCAACTCGAGAACACCCTCAAAGGCATATTTACAGACTTTAGGGGAAATATATACCAAAAAATTAGAACTAGTTCAAATTCGTAAAATTTTATAGTGATCCATGTGTTCTACAACACAAGACCAGTGAAATGCCACAAGATTTTTAAAGCTTAGACATAACTTCTTGTGGTAATCTATAACTTACAGTTTCGTCTTCATGGTCGTTACAATCATATACTCCTACATCGTACAGAAACCTTTTGTTGGCGTCCGAAAGCACTGCAGTAACCAACATCTCGTGAGTCCAATTA
Organism: Fraxinus baroniana; assembly: GCA_903798355.1. Lineage (NCBI taxonomy): Eukaryota > Viridiplantae > Streptophyta > Magnoliopsida > Lamiales > Oleaceae > Fraxinus > Fraxinus baroniana. The sequence goes on along the minus strand of CAIGRO010035700.1, from coordinate 5,346 downwards.
TAAAATGAACTTACTATTGTGTTATTTTGTCAATCCAACAAAAATGGATCACTACACATGATATAGAGAAATGTGCACCTAGCTCTCTACTTGCAAGCAAGAAACAATTTCTAATCTTTATTTGAAATACCAAAGCAAAATCAGAACAAAAATTCTAAAATTAAAACCATTCTGAAACTTAATAAATTATTACTTAGCAATGATTTCATGTTTCGAATTCTGACTCAGAGTTCACATCAAGATCAAATTGCCATTGCCAGTTATATTGCTCAAATACTTCCTCAAGTTAAGCAATTTTGCTAGTAAATTAAGCTGCTTTCAATAAATACAGAGCATGAAAACAAAACGTGCAAATACCAGAATAGGCTTGTTGAATGGCCTGAAATATCTTTTTAGCCTCTTCCACATACTTCGAATTCCCCGATGCAGCACAACGATCTGGATGCCATTTCTATAATGAAACAATAAATCGACCTAAAATCCACGCAGAAAAACGAATAACACAGATTCTGAAGATTATTTCTATGCATTCCACGCATTTGTTTTTTGATCAAATATTCAGTAAAGCATTACGTATTGTAATGGAAATTGTGCAAGAAAACGGATCATATGATAACCAGGGCCTTGGAAATATAAATTTACAAATTCCAAAATGAGGAATCTATCAAGAACACGGAAAAGTTTCTCGAAATCCCATGAAATCCATTTTCCCCCAAAAAGAATTGAAATTGCCAATTCCAAGAAACAATTTAAATGGACCCATATACATGAATTACAAAAGGGTGGCATCAAAAGAGTGTCCTTTTTCATATAAAAATAAAAAACTGGATTCAAATTCTAACCAGTGCAAGCTTCTTGTACGCAATTCTGAGCTCTGCTGCAGTGCAATCCTTATTCAAACCCAAAATCGAATAAAAATTACTGTTCTTGTCATCCTCAGCTGCCATTTTTCAAACCCACAAAATCAAAAATTTCTTGTCGACGAATTTTACTTCTCAAAAACATGCACGCAGCAACCTTATTATATATTATGCATAAGTATAAATATTCAACAAAGGCTGAAGATTACTACATCCCTTTTTGTGGAGTAGGACACGCAACTTGTAGAGAGAGATGAATAGCACTCTCCCTTCAACGCGCTTAGGCTAAAGAAGCATCCAGAACCAGGTTTCGTATAAATTTATATGCTGGGATTTACATGAACAAACCAATGAATAAATTATTTTAAAAGTAATATAAAAAAGATTGTTTTTTTTGTGGTTAAACAATGAATATATGTGGGGAGGTTCTTGGAAAAGAATTATGAGGGAATTATAAACGGTTGTGATTGAGTTCATAGATAGATATTTATGAGAGACTGTCTCCAGAAACTTCAGAGCTAATTGTTCTTGGTCTGTCATTTTTGTCCCTGTTAGGTGGAGTGTGTTTGGTGCATATTAAAATAAGAAAATGTATTTCTTTTGAAGTGATGTGATGAAAAATATATGATTGAAAAATAAGGAAACATTATTGATTTGATGGAAAATATTATTTTATTAAAAATGTGTGGTTAAAAATGAGTAGAAGAATAATAATGAAAAAAATAATGTGAATCAAACAGGGGCTTAGTCTCTAATAGTTTAAATTTTATTTTTATTTCTATAAAAAAAAAAAAAAAAGAGAGATATTCCATTTCTGTTAAAACTTAAAATAATACCCACTCAATGTAGTCACACTAACACGCCACTCTCTCTGATTTTCATTGTTTTAATATTTGTTATTGGGTTTGGCAAAGCTTAAAATGTTAACTTATTTGAGTAAATAATTAAATGAAAATAAACAATCTATTATTGATTAAAGGATACTTTTTTTAACAATATAAAATAAAAACTATATTTAAACAAGTAACATTTTTTTTATTTAAAATGAGAAAAAGTTTCACGCAGAACACAAGAAACACAGAGGAGCCACAAACACATCAGCACTGAAGAATCAAAGCAAGATTTCTTAACAAATTCCTTCATTTTCAGTAGATCGTAATGCCACGCTGACGCCATAAAAGCCCAATTCAATTTTTTTCTGACCTAGTCTGCTCTGATTTTATTCTTCAAAAGCAACGCCCTCAACTCGGCGGCATCGATCTCTGCCGCTTGATTCTCCGACCGGTATATACAAAAAACAACACGCACGCACACACACACACACACATATATATAGGCAATAATGGCGGTGTTTCTTCTTCTACATATTTCTACATTGTTATGGCGGTGGTAATTATTTGGATAATTCTAATTTCTTTCAGCAAAATCTGAAAAATTGGTTCTTGTTGATTCTTTCAGCAAAAGCTTCTTGTTGATTCTTCTTGCGAAATCTCAAAATTGAGTGGGGCCTCACGTAGGTCCGCCCTTGTGTCCCAATAGGTTCTTTGATACGACCACGACGCCCACACTTGGTCCAAACTTCAATCGGCTGCAACCAACAAGAAGATCAACAAGGGAAGAAAGAGAAATGGCAGACCATTACAAATGCAATTATACAAATAAATATAGTAACATACTGAAGTGTTAGCAGTACTTGCTTCGAACCATCTCACGTCCTTTGGATTATGAAACATGTATCTTACAGTTGCTTTCTTTTTAGATACATGTTGAGGGTGACTGCATAAGATACAAATTGTGTTGTCAATAAGATATACAATATTCCAACAAATATGTGAGTTGGTGACCTATCAGATTTCTTTCTGTACTTAATGGCATGCAAAATCCCAAAAGCTGGAAGAACAAAGCGGCATGATTTTAGTTGAGTGTAATCTGCACCTACTTTTAGTTGACAATGACTTGACCCTACTTTTACCAAACTGAACTTTTTTTTTTATAACCGTGGATATCTGGGCCAACTAGCGCTCACCGGACTAATTTCACGGGGCCTGAAGTTACGGTCGAATACTCACCTCAGTGGCCCTGAGGGGACTCGAACTGGTGATCAAAGGATCCAAATTGAACCTTTTTGTGAGCTGGGCTTGGTGTACAGTTGGTCCATTTTCAAGAACCGACTTTTTCAAGGGAGAATATCAATCGGATATTCAAACAAGTTTTTGGTGGGGAGACTCGTGGTTTAAGTAAGTTTTCCACAAATGATGCCAATCTGTTGACCTCGAAAAATGGCTCCAACGTGGCTAACAGAAAGAGTCTTCAAGTCAACTCTTCCATGCACACGTGGCAAAGAGTCAGTCACCCGTGACCTTTCCCGGAGGGGTTGGGAGCGGCCACGAGCGCTTCGACGGTCAAGTCAGTTTATGTTCAACCGAAAAAGTAGCCAACCGACGGTGGAACACTCGCCGGGAAAATGGTTGAGAGAGAGATATGTAGTGATTAAGGTGCTAATGTGTAGGGGGAAGAAATGTTACTCTAGTTTGCCATGCCTGTTGAAGAAAGAGGGATTCCAATCCTTCTTCGGGTACAAGTAGGATGCATTTATATAAATGATGGGAAGAGGAGACACGCGTTATTAGATCATCAGGGTTCGTCCCATCCTAGGTGTCAATCTGTCTTTCCAAAGGTTTGCTGGTATTGAATATTTCTGACAAAAGCAACTGAATTTGATCGTTTGGATCCTGTCACATGTCCCATCGATCAGGGATTTGACTTTGGGAAGATCTTTGTATGAGAGATCTTCGTTGGGATGAGGTGAGGCAAGAGTGGAGTTGTAGAAGCGTAGTACGACCCTTTGCATCCGCAAAACATCGCAAATGAGTTCGGTTCCTTTACTGGCATCTGTCCAGTTCGTCCCGTGTAATTGCTTCGGCTTGTGCAGTCACCTCGTCTTGTGCGTAACCGCCTCGACTGACACGTAGCACGGTGCGAGCCATCCCTGCTTACACGTGACAGGTGAGGTGGCAGGCCTGGCTTAGGCCCGTAACAAAACCTAATCCAATATTTTTCAGTAAGTAATACTGTTCTATTAATCCAGTAATTCTACGCCATATACAGATATTTATACAATTATACCCTGAAATAAATATCAACTTAACAGAGAAAAAATATACCACTTTATTACGCTGCAAGCGAGCAGCTTTGGCTCCTTTGGCAACATTGCGCTCAGATTTTGAAATTTCACTCTTGTCTAATAGAAACTATTTAAATTGAAAATCGATGTGTTTGGTTCGATTTTCGAATGTAGACCAAGAATGGAATTTAAATAATTTCTTAAGTTTTTTTTATATTGAATTAATTAAATTATTTTAATTTTTTCTAAACAAATTAACTAATTTAAAGATTAATAATTCAACTCTCGAGTCAAGTCCATGTCTAGCTAGCTCAGCCCAACCCAATTTCTAAATTCAGTTTTTTGTTTTAATTTTTTGGTCCAATTATTAATTTCATTGTTAATCCAAGATATATAATTTTTTAAGTTTTTATCCTTCCCTTTCCAATTTCATACTTTTATTCCCCTTTCCAATTTCATACTTTTATTCGGTAAGTACAAGTCCACTAACCTCAAATCATTTGATTAAATTGAAAACCTACATCTACATGCCTAAATCAAAGCTGTCGACTGTCGAATCCGACTTCCCCTCTCCAACTCTCCATCGAAGCTACGAATGAACATGTCATTAGTTGTATTTTATGTAGTGTTGCTATAAATGTTAAAAAAAATTAATTATGATAAGGAACCGAATCGAATCGAACCAAACCAAACGGTTCCATAATTATATTTGGACCCGACGATTCCATTTATTAAATACCCAAAAATTTGATTCGGTTCAATTCGATTCTCTTCAGAACCAAATCGAATCGGACCATGTCCAGCTTTAGTTCCTACAAGGACTTATTGACTAATATAGAAACACTCCCTTTCTTTCTAATACTTATATAAACCTCCCTCTAAATTTGTTTTCTAATAGCAGATTCCCCAAAAAAGTTAATAAAAAAAATTTAAAAACTATGTGATTCCAATTTGAAATTGTTATTAGATGAATAACAAGTATGCTATTAAGTTTGGTATTAGGCTAATCGTTTAAAAATAAGATTTTAGCCCCTGTTTGGTGACCTCTAATTTGAAAAAATTATATTTTGAATAGTATATTTTGGAGAATGTGTTAAGAAGAAAATTTTTGTGTAGAATATTTATTGTGTGAATGTGTAGTTGAAAATAAGTATAAAAAATAAATTAAAGTAAATGCCACCAAATAGAACCTTAACTTTATTCTTTCAAAAATCAAACACATAATATTACTGCACCCTACCTCACATCACACCACCTATTCTTTTATCCATTCCCCAAATCACAATTCTCGTCCACACCACTGTTAGAAATTTTAATAGTTGCAATACTGTAAAGTACAGAAAAACTTATTGACTGATCGAG
>CAIGRO010035676.1:0-14195 GCA_903798355.1 Fraxinus baroniana | reverse complement strand
CGATAAATAACTCTATCTTCAACGTTCTTGATTTCCTCGAACCTCTCTTTGACTTGTTCTTCAATGGATGACGATTTGACTCTTGAATGCTTGAGGAAATATATTCATGAAAAACTCAAAAAACAAAAACTTGTTAGAAATACAAGTGTATTGTTTGTTATAATTAAAACAAATGGAGTTATATTAAATCATAGGTTAACAGAAAGGTCTTCACGTGTGGCTTCATTTGTTGCCACTAGAGTAGTCCATCACCCGCATGCACCACCATGAAGGGTGTACCATAACTGTAGAGTTTGAATCTATCCTTCGTTCGTCTACCAGGTGAAGAATTTGGCTGGAATCCTTATTTTTTCGATCCAATCAGATTGGTTCCAGGAATTTCAAGCGATTTGCAGATCTATTTCTGGCCAGATTTATCACGCATAAGAGCTTTGATACCAAGTTGGTGAAAGTACGCTCCAAGGTCTTTGATTCTATGTATTTCAGGCTCAGTTTCACGATATTAATATCAAACACCAATTAATAAAAAAAGGCTCAACCCGCAACTCAAGATTGACTTCATTTGCTACTTTCTTTCACCCACGAAGGACAATAATTTGGTGGTTATTTGCAGCCACACATGCAGAGAAACAGTGGAAGAAACAAGGTTAAACTCAAGCACAAAATGAGAGAATAAAAAAAGTCGACAGCCCCTATTTTTTGCAAGTATACATATGGCTACAGTAGCTCAAATGGAGCATATATAGAGATAGGTTAGAAACCAAGTTAGGCCAAGACTTATAAGAACCCTTCAATAAGTGACTTTTGGCCATGAGCAATGTAATTAATTTGGTTCCTTCTAATGGTCCACATTGTTTTCGGGTCGAGCCAACAAATCAATGTGTTAATAATAGTTTCATTCATTGGTTGTGGCCTATGAAATTTAATTCAAATATTTTATCATTATTTCTCAAGAATTATTGGGTATAAAAAATCCAACACTATGGTTTGAATGATTTGAGTCAAGGTAAAGGTTGCTGCTATTTATTCAAATATTTAAAAGACCATTTATGTAAATTAAGTTATACCCTTCGGTTAAGTAAAGAGACCAACTCGGTTGCTCAAGAAACAAAGGAAGGAAATGATTCATATTGCATTTAACAAAAGTTTGTCTATTACAATTCAGGGGGACAAAAGATTGTCGTATAATTGAAGGACTTCTCCTATTAATATATATCACCATGTACCTTTTGAAATTTAAATAAATCAATAATTTGCATGCTCAGAAGTCTGGGTTGTCCTACTTTAGGATGCTTAGTTATTTTGTTTGTAGTTTACCTAGTCTATAGTAGTTTGTTTTGGCACGTTAAATGGTGCCTATTATCAATTTGCATTTGCTAATATAAAGACTCTTTATTTGGCGAAAAAACATTGAAGTACTTTCTTTGTCAAAAGCTTTTCTCTCCTTTTATTAGTAACATTTTTCTTTAAAAAGTTTTACTCTCTTTTATTAGTAAAAGTGGTATGAGAGCAGCAGGTTGTAGAGAGAGATATATAAAAATGTTTGAAAGGTCGAGTGAGCCAAAGAAAAAGGATACGTGAGATAGAGTGTATAGAGCAACAACTTTCTTTCTATTTCATTTCGCTTACAGCAATTGAAAGATGGTTTCTAATAACTTTGTGCAACCAACCATTCCAAACAATTTATCTGCCAATCAATTGAAAATCAAGCTAAACCATAATAAACATCAAAACATTTAAACAAATTGATGTCGAACTAATTATTCAAACCAAAAATCTCATAACATGGGTTCATTTTATCCTAGCAATGTCAAAATCTAGTTTAGCATAATAAAATTACAAGAAATCATTCTAAGTTTAATAAACATCACTTGGAAATTGAATAATTGAGAAGAAATCTTGAATTTTTTGGTTGACTTCGATGAGTCTTGATATCTCTTGAATTGTCCTCCCAATCTTTGTGTCAATTTTTCGATATGAATTCTACTTGATAATCTTCTTGCAATTCCACAATTAAAACCCACAAATATGAGTTTACCCACTTCTTTCAATAGATTTCTCGAAAAATGTTCTTGAGTTGTTTTTGATTGAAAGAGGCACTCCCTCAGTGTAGGAGACATTCTCGTATTTATATAGCTTGAGTCTAGGTCATAGATATCGCCCAAAATCTTGCCAAGTTGAGTTTTAAGCATACAAGGAAATATGAGATTTGCCAAATTTTATAATTTTGTGATCGAATAGTTTAATAGGCTTTGACCGCATAGTTCAAAGACTGAACACCACTTTCTTTCTAGCATGGTGAGATGCGACTGCATACCAAATTCACTATGCGACCACAGTGCAATTTTTGGCCGCCTTCTTCCATTTTTTCACATTTTTGTCCCAAACTTTTATGCGTCGTCTTTTTCCTCCTTTTAGCCTATATTTTCACCCTCTTAGCTTCAAGTACATCCAATCAAACCCCTAGCATATTCAACCTTCGATTCATGGTCCGATCCAACTATTGGATCGTTGCAACTTGGTTCCCATCTTCTAGATTACACACTTTTTCAGGATCTTCCATTTATTTCTTCCAATTTCTTGTTCAACTATTTAGATTTACCTATTTAATATAAAATATAACAATTTAGGATATATTTAATCGAAAGAACAACTGAATATCACTTTTTTTGCCCTAACTTATTAACGATATTCTTGTAATAGGAATGGATTCCTCATTGATCACTCATTAATAGGTTACAAGCTAAACTCAAACTGAAGAATCTCTATTCCGTTGGGTATTTTCTAGGCATTCAAGCTACAAGAGATATTATAGGCTTGTATCTTCGCCAATGCAAATATCTCAGACTTCCTCCATCGTACATAGATGGAAGGTGCCAAACATGCCCATGCTCCTTATACCATGGGCCAAAACTTGTCCTTCAATATAGGTGAATAATTCACTTCCACACAACTCTCAGAATATTGCCAAATAGTAGGTACTCTTCAGTACTATAAACTGACCAAGCTAGACATTACATTTTCCATGAACCAACTTTGTCAACACATACACAATCCTAACTCCTCACAGTGGACTTCGACTAAACAAGACTGTGATAATTAAAGGGCATCATTAATGTTGGCTTATGGTATATGAAAGGTTACTGCCATCTTCAAGCATTTTATGGCTCGAATTGGGCGAGAGATCCTGACTATCGTCGATCCACCACAAGTTAGGCTATCTTCATTGGTTCTTTACTTATTTCGTAGTCTGCTAAGAAGAAATCTATGATTGCTAGGTCTAGTACGAGAGCTGAATATAAGGCACTAATGATGGTCATAGCTTAACTTTATTGGATCCGTATGCTACTTCAACTATTGCATATTACCATCTCGACTGTCCCTACCATCTGGTGCGATAACAGTGAGACGCTTTCACTTACCTCAAACCCTGTGTTTCATGCTATAGCAATGCACATTGAAGTTGACTTCCACTTTATTCATGAGAAAATAGTAAACAAAGACATCACTCTACATTTTCTCGCTTTCTTAGATCAATTAGAAGATTTATTCACCAAACGACTCAGCTTCAAACATTTTGCTATGTTGTGCTCGAAGCTAATGGTATTTATCCTCCCCATTAGCTACAGCGTTAGGACAATGTAGAACATTGAAAAATGCGTAGTTCGACCCTGACAATACCTAGAGGGTGTAATAGGTATAATATGTGGAATTAAAAAAATTAACGAACTAAATAGCAACAAGTCACTTTTTAATTCTTTTCTCGATGATTAAACATCGTCAACTTTAATCCTATGTTTGAATATCGTAGTTTATATAATTTAAACACTAAATAAAGAAATAAATCAACACACAATATGACCACGGAAAAATTCAAGTGGGAAAAACTTCGGGCACTTTTCCAAACAATCCACTATAAACGATTCAAACAACTTATAGTCTATCAGACTAGACGACATGTACTATTTGATCTCCTTACTGCAATTCCTCCAGCTCTCCACGAATCCCATGCTCCCCCAGTACCAATCCTTAGCTGCAATTTGCCAAGATCTTCGTGGAATCTGCTACCCTGTAGAACTCCTAGCCCTGTAAAATGTCTATCTCCCATGGATCAACGAATAACACCTTGTTCTTCACAGACTGGAACTCCAGTCAATTTCTCTCGAACTTGAGAATTCTGACAGATTTGGAAGAAAGATAGGTTTGGTATTTGGATTTTGTGGATGATGTTTTTCTCACCAAAACGATCTCACAGGATGAAAGTTGAAAGATAAAACATATGAATTCTCTCACAGATGAAGCTATCTCTACGTTTAACCTTGACAAAAACAATTTTGAGGTATTTTGGTATATATAGGTAGGTTAGGAAAAAAATGGGCCAGGAAAAAAGCCTTTAAATTGCGAAATAAAATTTTTTCGGACAACACTGTCGCTCAAGCAAGGGCTCAACAACAGTCGAGCAACAGGCTGTCGCTTGAGCGAAGGAGGAGCGACAGTCGAGCGATGAAGGTTCTATTTTTTACGCTCGAGCCAATCCATGGAGATAGTCTAGCGAAAATCCACGCCATGTTTTCCTTTTTTGCCATTCTCGAATCCTACACCTAAAAACCTTAACTTTATCTATTTGTATATTTCTTCTTGACTTTTTATATAAATTACAATTAACTCCCTTTTGTTTACAAATTGCTAATGACAACATTAAAACCTAACAAGCTCCCCCTTTGGCATTCTATGACCAAATGAAAACTAAAGTCAATGTAGTAATCAAAACTAAATTACAGACTCAAAAACCTATCACAAAGCTAACTGACTTGAGCAAATTCTGCATTTCAATCAGCACCCGTTTCCTGAAAATAGACAATTAAACACTTTGAGTAAAATGTGTGGAAAACAGTATAAATAAAGCAGTTCGTAGAATATAGACAATTTAAGAATCATATAGTATTCTTCAATTTCACACATGCCTACAAAATTAAGACATAGTACCAATGCAACCCAACATACTAAGAAGACACATCGATACTACTAAAACATCAAACTTAATTTAGTAGAACTAAAATAAAATATAAAATGCCTTTGAGTCAAAAATCATTTTATATATATCAAAAATTTGATCAATGATCATGATATTGAAATCAAACAAGTTAATGTAAGATGCAGTGCATGCAATAAAATTTCTTTCTATTTGATAAACACTTTTATTTGATTTTCTACTCCCTCTTTTTTCACAAAATGACAAGGGATAAGAATAACATATAACATCTTAATAATGTATGTGTAAGTAGTCATAAGTATATGCCATTAACAATAAAATTTCCTACAAATCTAACTCAAATTATCACCGATCCTCGGGTAGTATGACTCCAAACCTTAATTTTGTGAGAAAGGACTTGCAAAACATCACTGTTAATAAGTATATTCCTCTACTTATGAAAGTCAAACAAGTGAAATACATTAGAACCTACATATGAAAGCTCATTTATATGGAGAATGTCTTTTTCCCCCAGACTTTTAGCATAAAACATTTATCGTATATCTCAACAGTAAACAGGAATGCTCATATATATTTTTTCATCTTAAGTGCAAGCTTCTTTTCATTAAGTGACTAACATGACCCTTGTAATAAGCTTTAGGCCGATTAACCCAAGTTAGTTGACCATAGGTACCAAGTTATGAGAAACCCCGCAGGCTTAATTACTCAAGTCAAGTAGGATTCGAAAAGTAGCATAAGATATTGAGCTCCTTCAATATATATTTTTTCATATATTTATTTATTATTGTAGGGATAATCTCGAGTTTAGGTTTAAATAAGTTGGTAAAAGTCACCCTACTAACGTACGACTCTCACCCAAAATCTCACATACACGGTAAAGTCCCAATATCAAGTTCATAGTGTGTGCAGTGCGGATGGTATGTTAAAAGACCTATAATAAATACTCCAAAATAAGTTAGCAATGAGAATTATATTACAGCTCACTAAATAAACTTATGATTGATTATGACCAACAAAATCAAGTGTATTGTATATCATACCGTAAAACAATTTCCTACATAAAAACTTTTTGTTCTCCCTTTTTTAAATCAGAACAATGAAAAATTGTTTTTGTTTGTTTTTGAAATCAATACATTAAGCAAATAAATGCATAGAAATAGAAACAACAAAAAATATAGAAAAAAATAAATGGGATACATGTAGAAATGAATGGACTCAATGGACTACACATGCATGCACTCAAACACTGAATCAGGGCGAAATTTGTATGCCCCTACCGTTAAGAGCACAACCATTTTCACGACCTTCCAGGTCATTCCTTTTAACCTAGACCTTCTTAGAAGTAGAAGTTAATTTGGTTAACCGAGTCACCATCTTAGTTAAATGGGAAGCTTGATTGGAAAGAAAGTTAACCATGCTAGAGAAGTCTTGTTTCTTACTTCTAGTCACACGTTTACGACACCTAGGTCTAATGTGTCCCAATTCACCACAATGGTGGGAAGTGGGAATGAACCTAGGTTCAAACCTGCTAATTGGTTGTTGCCGATATGTAGGATGATTGACCATACGCTGTCTGGTAGGTCTCAATCCTATGGTATAATTTTCTTTAGGTTAAGGATAAGCAATCTCACGAGCTTTGTTAGTGGCAAGAATGAACGTGGTTCAGGATGCCGCAGTAGCATCACGATTATGAACATAACCCAGACCATGCCTATTACCAACAGGCTTGTTTATCTCCAACAGATTGTCCAGCTTCTACGAACCACTCATAAAAGATTGGAGTTGAGCATTAGATGTATCAAGATCATTAGTTAATGATTTCACTTTAACTTCCAAGTTTTCATTAACTAGCTTCAACATACTTAATTTTTTAGTCGAGTCCTGAAGGTCACCTAACAGTTTTACTTTTTCACGTTCAAGTTCATTGACCTTTTTCAAGACGGCTTTATTACCCTTCTTAATTTTGAGACCCTCCTCAAACAATTCACGGTAAGACTCGTGAATGTCGATCTCATCCTCGGACTCTTCTTCAAACTTTTCACTCTCATCATCCATTTCTCCCTTCTCAATCTCACGGTCAAATTTGATTGCAGTAATCGAGGTAAAGCAATGTAATTTTGTTCATCTTCACCACTAGATATCTTGGACTGAGAATTGGAATCGACTCATCATCACTCATGGTCATGGCTAAAGTCTTGCATCATTCTTTACCCGAACTTCTCTTCAGATTAGGATATTCACTCCTAATGTGACCATATCCCTTGCACTCGTGGCATTGGACAGATTGAGATTTCTTAATGGAAGCCCTAGATGTGTTTTTCTCATGTCTACCTCTCGAAAGTTTATGGGACCTCACATTTTTGCTCCTGAGGCTTTCTCCTATTCCTCACCACCTCCTAGAATGTTTTAACGAAATAAGTTATTTTGTCGTCCCTAAGAGTCTCAGTATCAGTGGACTCTCTCTTTTCTCATCGAATGGTGTTCATGGTGATGGATTTAACTTTTTAAGTTGTGAGATGGTGAGTTCATAAGTTTGAAGTGATCCTACGAGTTCTTCAATCTTAATAGTATCTAAGTTCGTACTTTCTTCTATCGTAGTTACCTTGGGTCTAAACCTCTCGGGTAGAGATTTAATGACTTTTTCTAACAATTTTAGACTCGGGTATCTTTTCACCTTAATTGAAGCTAGAGTTGACTATGTCATTCAGCTTCGCATATAATTCATCGAACAATTCATCGTCCTTCATTCTAATCTCTACAAACTTAGTGGTTAACATATGGATTTAGAATTTTTAACAGTTTTAGTTCCCTTGTATGTGGTTTCTAATATATCCCAAACCTCTTTAGTAGTTTCACACATTGAGACTCTCCTAAATTTCTCAGTAGACACAACCATGAACAGGGCATGAAGGCCCTTACTATTTCAATTACACTCACCCAAATTAATTTTAGTCCACAATGAGATATCAGTGGGTGTAACCTACACCAACAACAGTTGTTGTATATGGAGCCCATCCATTTTGAACGCTAATCCAAGTACGTTTATCCAAACCCTTAATAAAAGCTCTAATTCGAAATTTTAGTAGGCATAATTACTTCCGTCAAAGAATGGAGGCACGGATAGTAACTAACTCATCTAGAATTATAAAATAAGGGTCAAGAATCGATTTCGGGCTCTAACACCAATTGAAAAATGCGTAGTTCGACCTTAACAATACCTAAAGGGGGTGAATAGGTATATTATGCGGAAATAAAATAAATAACGAATTAAATAGTAACAAGTCACTTTTTAATTTTTTTTCTAGAAGATTAAACATACATGTCAGTTTTAATACTATTTTTGAGTATCGCGGTTTATATAATTTAAACAGTAAATCAACACACGGTATGATCATGGAGAAACCTAACTGGGAAAAACTCCAGTCACTTTGCTAGGGAATCTACTATAAACGATTGAAACAACTTACAGTTTATCATATTAGACGACACGTACTATCTGATCTCCTGACTGCAATTCCTACAGCTCTTCACGGATCCCGTGCTTTCCTGCACCAATCCTTAGCTGCAATTTAACAAATCTCTTCGTGGAATCTACTTCCATACAACACTCTAAACCTTACGAAATCGTCTATCTCCCGTAGATCAACGAAGAACACCTTGTTCTTCACAGACTGAAACTCTAGTCAACTTTCCTCGATCTTTAGAACTCTGACAGATGTGGAGGAAAGACATGTTTGGTATTTAGATTATGTGGGCGATATTCTTCTCACCACAACAATCTTACAGGACAAAAGTTGAAAGATAAAACATATGAATCTTATCACAGATGAAGCTATTTCAATGTTCAACCTTGACAAAAATCATTCTGAGGTGTTTTGGTATATATAGGTAGGTTAGAAAACGAATGGGTCAGGGAAAAAGCCTTAAAATTGCGTAACAAAATTTTTTCGAACAACACTATCGCTTGACCGACAGCTCAGTGACAGTCGAGGGATGAAGGTTCTATTTTTTATGCTCGAGTCAATCCATGGCGAAAGTCAAGCGAAAATCCGCGTCGTGTTTTCGTTCTTTTGCCATTCTCGAACCCTAGACCTAAAAACCTTAAATTTATCTATTTGCACATTACTCATTGACTTTTTATACAAATTACAATAAAGTTCCTTTGTTTACAGAATTGACAATTACAACATTAAAACCTAATAGACATGTTTGAGGTCAAATTGATTATGTGGTGTATGAAAGGTTGCATTACTAGTATTTGCAATATTTAAACCCACTACGACATGTTCTTGATGTGTGTATGGTTGTGCAAGAATGGATTGCTTAAGATTGCCCGTAATATGTTTATTAGCTCCACTATCGGCAAACCATGTCTCAGTTTCATTTTTAGAGTTGGTGTGAGCCACCATTTTTGCTAGTTGACTAGGAGGATGTCATTCCTGGTATGCATAGTCCATATGATGAAAATAGTCAATGACTTGGTGATTGGATTTACTACAGATCTAGCAATGAGAACGAAGAAAGGTGGTATTTGGTAATTGTTTGGAAGTATTGTAGGGATGGTGAGCAAGGACATGATTAGGTTGTGGTTTCAAAGGAGGGATGAAGTTGTGGTAGATTCAGAAATGATGGTTTGTTTGTCTTCTGGGGATATTTTCACTACACCAAAGAAAGCCTTTTGCAACATCTAAAAAGGCAACATTTATTGATAAATGTTGCTAAAATGGTCTTTTGGCAACATTTTAGTAAATGAATATTGCCATTGGTTAATATAAATGAGTTNAAAGGAGGGATGAAGTTGTGGTAGATTCAGAAATGATGGTTTGTTTGTCTTCTGGGGATATTTTCAATACACCAAAAAAAGCCTTTTGCAACATCTAAAAAGGCAACATTTTAGTAAATGAATATTGCCATTGGTTAATATAAATGAGTTTTGGCAATGTTTTTAAAAAAAATGTTGCGATAGACCCCCTTTTGAAATGTTATTAAATATTGCAGAATGTTTTACTTTTCGGTTCGCAACGTTTGATAAGCGTTGCAAAAAGTTAAGTTTCAATAGCTTAACTTTTTGCAACGTTTGTTAAACGTTGCGAAAGTTCAGTTTTCGCAACGTTTGTCAAACGTTGCAAAAGATTTTACTTTTCGCATTGTTTTTCAAACATTGTTAAAATTCTTGAATTAATCCAAACCCTACCCATATTCATGCCTCCCTCCCTCCATTAATTCCTTTCCAACCCGAGAAAAAAATGAAAATGGCTTCTTCTCTCTCAAACCCGCATAATTTGGAACCCAATCAATTTCCTCTCTCACCATCATTCCACCCCCATGGACTTGGCCTTGGACTTTGCATTTGCTTTCAATGATGTCAAATTTTCAGATCAAATTCTCTAGATCGAGATGCTACCTGACTTGCCATGTTCAAAGCCCGACCCGAATGTCAGCCTCTCCGGTTGGGCACGAAACCGCAAGCACCAACGGAATGAACATCTTAATACAGCTAATGGTACAAAATTTTATTTACGTTGTTATATGTATATTTTAATTATTTTTGTGTTTAACTCTTTTAGCGAGGGATATTTTGATGGTGTTCAATTTTGGTTGTGAATCTTTGGAAATGGTGTTGGGGGGTCCTTAGTGTTCATAGGTTTTGGGGGGTTTTTGTTTTAAGGTCGTGGATTGGGAGTTTTCTAAATTTCTTCATAGAAAAGATGTTTTGGGAATCAGTGATTCATTATATATAATTGTATTTGTTCTTCTTGTAAATTCAGAGAAAAAAAAATTTGTATATAAAGTGTATCTATATGTTCAATTTTATCGATTTTCTTTGTGGGTTTTAGTATTCTTCTGATAATATGGAAAAGAGGGCAGTTCTTGATGTGTCTTGTTTGATCTTTTTGAGGCCAGTGGTGATTGACGGTGTTGATGATGCCATTGTGGGCTCGTTCATGGAGGACAAGGATGATGCAGAATCATGCAGTTATTGGAAATGCATTAAGGAAATCTCAGTCATATGTAAGTTTGATTTTGAGTTTGTTGCATTTTCATCTCTCTCAACCGATATTGTTTTCCTCCTTTCACTACTAGTCATTAAATTCATCACATTTGCTTAGCTTACTGGCTTACTTCTGTCATAGAGATCTCAGCTAGAATGGGCTCTCTAGATCTATACTAGTGAATATGCTTTCAGACAATATGACAATTATGTATGAAACTTCACTTGCTAGATTAATCATTTTTCTGGGCTCTGCTTCCATCTAGCATATATTATTCTATATACAAGCTACTTTCAGCTTTTTATTCTAGTAGATTGTGTACATGCTTGATGGTCTGCGAAACTTATTATTGTCCTTAAATGTCTTGTGCAGTGATCTGTCAAATAACCATCTCAATGGATCCATTCCTGAAAGTTTTTCACAACTTCCAAAACTCCAGAATCTGTGAGAATTTAAATATCATGCAATTATTATAGCTACGGCACATTTGTAAGTTTAGTATGATATTTCATTATCTATGAAACTTCTTATGCTCAATAAGATGATTCGTGCTGTAGATTACCAGAGAATAACCTTCTAAGTGGTTCTATCTCAACCGACATTTGGCGCAACAAGTCCTTCTCTGCTAAAGCCATACTTACAATGTAAGAACTAGAACTACACAATTAGGATCGAGTCTAACATAAAATGAATTACAATAGATTGAGTTTTTTTTGCTTGAAAGATGATGAAGACACTACGCCAAAAATGAGCATTCGCAATACATAAAAGAAAATTGCCATCCTTAATCTTCAATTTTTACATGTTTGACTATAGAAGCTACAAATTCTTAAAGCTTTTTCAACTTTTATACCCGTTATTGATAAAAAAAGAAAATAAATAAATAAATAATAAAAAAAAACAGATGTTAATTATGGATTTCATTTTACATTTTGCTCCTACTTCAAACAAATTCTAGATTTTCCCTAGTTTTGGCTGAACTTTGAATTGTCACAGGAACTCGATGAAATGAACTTTGGACTGGAAAATGTTCGAATCTGCTATTCACCATTTTCAAGAACCAGTCATACCGCAACAATGGTGGCATCTGTGCTAAATATTTCACTTGAAGGTCCACAGTGCAAGGTAAGCTATTCTATCTAATTGATTTCTGTATACTGGAGATAGTTTAGATTCAAGCCTTTCAAAACATAGTTGTAGAAAAGATCTTTCTTTACTAGATACTCACATTTTTGGCAGTATCACCACATTCTTAGAACATGCGCAATTGCATCCCGGTCTTTATTTGAGCAAATTAGTTTCTTCCAATGATTAAAAATAAAATAATAAGAAATATGAGTAAAAACTATCATGGCATGCCAAAAGTGGAGTGGATATTGGAACTGTTAGCTGTTAGGTAAACTGAGACTTCTTTTCTTGCGATTTAGCTAATTCATCTAAATTCTATGTATAGATTTGTTTGATTGCAGCTTAAAGTCAAAGAAGATGCTTACCCAATTTTTGAGATATCATATTCCATTATGTTATATACCGCAAGTGTACTGGTCGCGTTCAAGTAATAAAGTAGACCGTTTGAGTCTGGATTTTCGATCACTCGAGTAATCTTTACTTTTAATTACACAATTTTAATTAATTTAATTTTAAAAATAAAAAAACACACAATAAAATTTGATTTTGAAAATTAATAAAAATTAACTGAAAATCTACAAAATAAGAAAACATGAACACTTGGGAATTTTGGAGGGAAAACGTGGTTGAGATTCATGGTTTCGATTAACCATCACCTAATTAATTTCTCCACAAGCCTTGAGAGAAATTAACTTTAATTGATTGGTTTAACCTACTATATCTCTATGTCGATTAAAATCAAATAATCGCATTAAATATTTGTGGAAATAACTCATGAATAGGTCATCTAGGGTTTGGGATATATCTCTATCCCCTACACAAACCTAGAATATTTACTATTTGGTCTAAAATGTACAAATCTTCTCTCAAACGGCGCACAAGTCACTAAACTCAATCGTTTAATGGCCAAATAAATGAAAAGTATTCAACACAATAATAAATACACATGAAAATAAGCATTCTAACATTAAAAGGCAAACATTAAAATTAATTAAAGCTGGGTTAAATTTTAACCATAAATCCCAACACAAATAATGTGGCTCATTTTATACATGTGATAACAAAGAAGAATATTTATACAATATATCACCAATAGAAGAAAATAATGAAATTACAAGATTGTAGATAAAACCCTTGTTTGGCTAGATTTGTGAAGATAATGGCTAACTCTTGGTTTCCCCAAAATTTCTTCAACTCCTTGATTGATTCTCCTTTGTGTGCTCTATAATTTTCTCCAAAATACCAAAAAAATTCCAAGGAAAAAGAATAGAAAAATAAAATAAAAATAGCAAAAAGCCACCGCCGCCTAGCTCCTTGATTTCACACGTTAAAACCTATAAAACAATTCAAGATTTGCAACATAAGTCCCCATAACTAAATAAAATAATTAAAACACCCCCAAGATTTTAAAAGTGGCGCCTAGGCTTCAAGTCTCTATCTAAAACCATACATTGGTTTTATTTTGCAGCCAAGTTCCTTAGATAATTGCATGTTAAGTTCATCAACTTTGATCTTGTACAATTTGGTCATCAGATTTTGACTTTCATTTCAATCAAGCCCTTCATATATGGCAAACCAAGGTCCTTAGACTTTTGATTTGTTCACTTTGGTCCCCCAAATTTACAATTTGCCTTTTGCTTTGTTCTATTTCTTTGAGTGATTTTTATCTACAAAAGCAATAATTATATAATTGTGAGTAGAAATTTGCTCATTTTGATCAATAATAAGTATATTTATATATTAAATAACTGTGGAAAAATATAGTTATCACATTCCAAAAAGAGAAAAGATCAAAAACTCTCTTCTTTCATAATCACAAATTCTAGTTTTGTGTTCTTGAGTTTTGAAAGAATTACACTAATGCTTAAGTTTTTTTTTTTTTTTTTCAAGGCTTGATAAATCCTTCAATCCATTTGCCAAGAGTCCCTTTTAGCATCTAATTCAATTCGAAAAGGGGCAAATATCACTTGAGGACAATGATTACGTGTTTGAGCTTTCAACTTTTATTCTGATTTGGGTAATTTCACAAATGGTCACTGAAGTTACCTGAAAATTTCAAATGGTCACTGAAGTTTCAAAGT
>CAIGRO010035666.1:2100-21385 GCA_903798355.1 Fraxinus baroniana | reverse complement strand
TCATCATCACTGTCTCGCTCTTCCTACATAAACTCGATCGGCTCTGTTTTAGAAAAAAAAAAAAAAAAATTTCAACTGCCTGCAATGCAGGCAGCTGTCAATGCATAGGCAGCTCTGTGACTGGTAGTAAAAAAAAAAATAAAAAAAATCGAGCCACTTTCTCTAAGCAAAAAACCAATCTATCAGCTCGAGCCCAAAAAAAACTCGGATCTATTTTGCTCAAACCGAGCCTGAGTTTTGAGTTTCGACTCGTGACTCGGCTCGACTCATCGACATGGTTAGTTTTCACCACTTTCTCTCAGCAAAAGCCAATCTATCGCTCTCTTTCTATATGAAATGAAGCTGAAATCCTAGACAGGAAGGTTGGATGCCTACAATCAGCCCTTGCAATTTCACTAGTGTCTTCTGTAAAAATTATAGAGTCACCTCTATAGACATGTTGGGCATCCAGAATTTGGGAGTTCCTTGTGCTGAAAAATACCAACTTCAGTGGTGGACTAACTTCTATTTCAAGATTAACATGCACTCGGTTCTTGAATTATATGTTGGAAAAATTGGTTTTATTAGTTGGTTTGACCAACATTTGACCAATTATTTTAGTGAGTCCCGTTAGTTGGACAAAATAATTCTTTAGCCGATTATATTTTACTCCATGAGTAGATTAATGGAGTGTATTTATTTTCTCAAAACCAATTTAGGGTAAATGAGAAATTAAGGCTGAAAGATGACCGCTTGAAGTTGAAATAAATTGAAATAAAAATTGGTAGAAAATTGAAAAAGTGTCAATCCCACATGGGAAAGTTAGAAGAATATAAACCACTTTATATTGCTCAAGTTTGGAATTTGGGTTTGGACCCCAAGGAGGTACCAATAGTCTTTGAAGGGAAGAGAAGCTACATGCTAGTAGGTTGGGCCAAAGCCCACATGCGCACGCCACCCCCGTTGTCTGGCATGTAGGGCCGGCCCTGCATAGAGGCGGATGAGGGGGAAGAAGAAGATGATTTGAGTGTCAATTTGGTACAAATAAAATTTTGGACTTGTTTGCATTTTTTAAAAAGTTTAGGAGTAAGATTGCAATTTATTCTTTATTTTTTTTATTTTTTTTTGTTTATTTACATATGAGGGTATATTGGTCAGTTTACGTCAAAAATATGTGAAAATGACGTTTTCAGCAAAGAAACGTTGAAATATGGTTGAAAATGCAAAAATTTGAAACGTATGGACGTTTTGCACACTACATGATAAACGTAGGGACGTTTTGTGCTATTAAGCCTTTAGTATAAATAGAAAACTTCATTTCATTGTAACAAAAAAAAAATATATTTTTCAAATTATGAATTAATTGAGATTTTTCTCCTTTTATTCTTGATTGAACATGTATCGAACTTATCAAATATTGTTATATTTGTGACGTTTAACCCTTAGAACTTATCAAAAGATTAGGCACCCTTTGTGGCGTTCGCAAATCGAGGTTCGTTGGTTTTTGTAATTAAGAGGTCATTCAAACTTTATTTTTGTTTGGTTGCTTGGTTCAATAATTTGCGGGTCGAGATACTACCGTCTGCAACCTGAATTTGGGCTTTCCCGACGTTTTCAATTAGTTTCGATAAGTTCAAGACATGTTCAATCAATAACAAAAAGAGAAAAATCTCATTTAATTCATAATATCAAAAATATTTTTTTTACAATAAAATAAAATTTCCTATTTATAATAAATCTAAGAAAATATGGAAAAATGAAAATATCACTTAAAGATTACAAAAATCTTACCTAAACTAAAATTCTAAGCAATTAAGGAAATTCGTAAAAAATTAAAATTTTCGCCAAATTGTTTTCGGCATGTTTCTGTGCAATTGTAACTCCAAAAGTATCATACGCCCTCGTTACCTTGTGTAGAATCTCGTGCCATTTTTGAAATGTACTCATGGGCAAAAAGCCGACAACCAAGCTGAAAGTTATGCCCGTTTTCATCCACACTGCTCGTTTTCTTTCCAAATATCTTCCAAACCTTGAATTCAACTAGTTTCGACTCCTGAGCCCTTCTTGAAATTTGAACATTGACTTGTCAACTTCTTCAATTTGGACTCCAAAACTCGATCAAGTAATTGCCTATCCCAGATCATATCAGATGGTGCATGGCTGAGCTCGTTGGATGAGCTCTTGTATAGGCTTCAGATTATTTCTTGAGGTTGTGCTACTAAATTCTTCTAACATACTTTGGTATTTATAAGAAAATGGAAGATAAATAAAAGAAGGAAAAGGATCAATTTACTGAACAATAATGTTCAGCAAACCAGCTAACCAGAATGCGAATCAAGAAGAAGAGGAAATGTGCAATGATAATTTCATTAATTTAATTCACTGTCTTTTATGGAGATTCAATCACAAATATATACAACAAATCCTAACAACTCTATACAAGTGTCAAGAAACTATTGGTACACTAATCATACCTAAACTAAAATATTACAAGAATCTTACCTAAACTAAAATTCTAACAAGATAAGGAAATTCGCGAAAAATTAAAATTTTTGCCAAATTATTTTCGGCATGTTTCTATGTGATCGCAAGTCCAAAAGTACCATATGCCCTCGTTACCTTGTGCAGAATTTCGTGCCATTTTCGAAATGTACTCATAGGCGAAAATACGACAACCAAGCTGATATACCCGTTTTCATCCACGCTGCTCGTTGTCTTTTCAAATATCTTCCAAACCTTGAATCCAACTCGTTTCAGCTCCCGAGCCCTTCATAAAACTTGAACC
This sequence comes from Fraxinus baroniana, assembly GCA_903798355.1. Taxonomy (NCBI): domain Eukaryota; kingdom Viridiplantae; phylum Streptophyta; class Magnoliopsida; order Lamiales; family Oleaceae; genus Fraxinus; species Fraxinus baroniana. The sequence goes on along the minus strand of CAIGRO010035666.1, from coordinate 18,621 downwards.
TTAGCTTGTCAACTTCTTCAATTTGGACTCCAAAACTCGATCAAGTGATTGTCCATCTCAGATCATATCAGATGGTGCGTGGCTGAGCTCGTTAAATGAGCTCTTGTATAGACTTCGGATTATTTCTTGAGGTTGTGCTATTAAATTCTTCTAACCTACTTTGGTCTTTATAAAAAAATGGACAATAAATAAAAGAAGGAAAATGATCAGTTTACTGAACAATAATGTTCAGCAAACCAGCTAACCAGAATACGAATTAAGAAGAAGAGGATATGTGCAATGATAATTTCATTCATTTAATTCACTGTCTTATATGGAGATTCAATCACAAATATGTACAACAAATTCTAACAACTCTATACAAGTGTCAAGAAACTATTGGTACACTAATCATACACAACTAACAGAATTGGAATATATTTCTCTCCAGCAATGTGCATGTGTCCCCTGCAGTGCATTTTCTGCTGATGCATCTTCTAGACTCTTCTCGATTGTTCCTGTTTGTAATCTTTAGCTTGTGACCAAGCGTAATTCTGAATTTCAACAGCCCCCCTCAAGGTGGAGAGTAGATGTCTTCTATTCCCATCTTGATCAAATGAGAATAGAAAACATTAGACGTGAGAGGCTTAGTTAGTATGTCAGCTATTTGCTCACCAGTCCTAACATGCTTTGTAACAATCTTCCTTTCTGTAGTTTTTCACTCACCAAATGGTAATCTAACTCAATGTGTTTTGTCCTTTCATAAAATACAGAATTGGTAGCTATGTGTAAAGTTGCTCAATTATCACATAATAATTCTGCAGACTGTGAATGGGGCACCTGTAGATCATCAAGCACGTATTTCAGCAATGTTAATTCACAGCAAATAGCAGCCATAGCCTTGTACTCTACTTCTGTCGAAGATCTTGAGACTGTGCTTTGTTTCTTTGACTTCCAAGATACCAAAGATGAACCATGAACACAAATACCCAGTTACCGATCTTTTAGAATCTAGACACCCTCCCCAATCTGAATCACTGTATGCCTTAACTTGTAAATTAGAAGATGAAGAAAACAACAGTCCTTGGCCTGGTGATCTTTTGATATACCTAAGCACCTTATGTGCAACATTCATATGTGGTACTCTAAGAGCCTGCATATATTGGCTCAATAAATTCACTGAATATGATATATCAGGCCTGGTAATAGCTAAGTAAAGCAACCTCCCTACCAACCTTCTGTATGATGCAGGATCAACAAGAATCTCCCCATCATCTTTGGACATTTTGGTGTTTTGATCAAGTGGTATTTTGGCTGGGGTGGTCCCAATGGTTCATGTGTCTACTAAGATGTCCAATGCATACTTTCTCTGGTAAATTTGAATTTCCTTTGCTGATCGAGCCACTTCTATTCCAAGAAAATACTTTAGGTTTCCCAAATCTTTAATTTTGAACTTATCATCAAATGTAACCTTAAGTGAGTTGATAACCAACCATATCATCATTTCCAGTTGTTATTATGTCATCTACATAAACTAATATTGATGTAAAAGAGTCACATAAGCTCTTTGTGAACAGGCTATAATCAGCCTTGGATTGATGGAATCCCTGATTGATGATGAAGGCTGATAACTTCGAGTACCATTGTCTAGATGCTTGCTTTAAACCGTACAAAATTTTATTAAGTTTGCAAACTTTTTAGCCCTCATCAACGCAATAGCCAGGAGGCATCTTCATATAGACCTTTTCCTGCAAGTCCCCAGTAAAAATGCATTATTCACGTCAAACTGATGTAAGTACCAATTCCTTGTTGCTGCCACTGCAAGCAATGTCCTCACTGTCACTAGTTTTACCACATGTGAGAATGTCTCATAATAGTCAACTCCCTCTAGTTGAGTGTATCCATTTACCACCAACCTTGCCTTATACCTTTCAACTGTTCCATCAGCATTGAACTTCACTTTATAAACCCATCTACATCCTAAAGGTTCCTTTCCAGGTGGCAAATTTCTCACAATCCAGGTTTGGTTTAATTCAAGAGCTTTTATCTTAGCCTGCATTGCTTCACACCACACAGAATTCTTGATAGCTTCTTGGTAAGTAGTAGGTTCTATTTGTGCTAATATAGATTAGGCAAAGGCTTTGTGTTTATTAGATATTCTGTGATGTGAAAGTGTTTCATATAGAGGAAACGGTTTACCTGAAGTTACAGTACCTTTCTTCTTGTTGGACTCTTGAGAATGAGTGAGTGAGGATGCTTGTTGGCAAATGAAATCTTACAGGTAGGTTGGTGCCCTTCTACTTCTATCAGATCTTCTTGGTATATGGAGAGCCTCTATAGTATTAGGTGAGGAATTAGAGAGTTCGTTGATTTCAAAGGACTCTATGTTTTTGCTATGATCTTGTTCTGGCTCAGCTTGTGACTGGAAATTGGGATCATTGTGATAGTCTAAGTTAATACTGCTTGGCTTGGGATATGCTAAGTTAGGTAGCTTATAAGAAAGATTTGGCACATAATTATCAGCCTTAGCACTGGATTCCTTGCAAGGGAATATGTGCTCATGGAAAACCACATTTCTTGACAAGAAAATTTTGTTAGTTTCCAAGTCCAGCAACTTGTAACCTTTAGTCCCAAAAGGATAACACAAGAACACACATCTCTTTGCCCTTGAATCAAACTTATGTCTATTGTGTACAGATATTGAAGCAAAGGCAAGACAACCAAACACCCTAAGCCTGGAATAACATGGCTTAATTTTGAAAAAAACCTCAAAAGGTGTTTTGTTATTAAGTATGGGAGTAAGTGTCCTATTTCTAAAAAAAACTGCTGTAAAGACACAGTCATTCCAATATAGCATAGGCAGCCCACTTTGAAATCTTATTGCCCTAGCAACATTTAAAATATGTTGATGTTTTCTTTCAACACTGGCATTTTGTTGGAGAGTTTCTACACATGTTGTCTGATGTATCAATCCCTTTTTAAAATAAAATTGTTTTAAGTTAAACTCTCCTCCATTATCTATTCTGATGACCTTAATTTTAGAATGAAATTGTATTTCAATCATGGTATAAAAAGTTTTCAAAATGATTGAGCCATCAGACTTTAATTTCAACAGATAAATCCAAGAGCACCGTCTGTGATCATCTACAATGGTGAGAAAATATTTTGATCCATCATAAGCAAGATTAGTACAAAGCTCCCACAAATCACATTGGATTAAATCAAAGTGATTTTCAGACCTGCTCTAGCTAATACTGAAAGGTAACCTATGCAACTTTGCTAATGGACAGATAGAACAGGGATCCTGGTGTCTTTTGTTCCAAAGTCATGGTGCAAACCAGCTAAGTGTAACCTAGAATCTGAGGGATGACCTAATCTAAATTGCCACAGATCAAAACTTTCTTTATTGGAAATGCTAGATGTGGACATAACAACTTTGTTACCAAGCCTTGGTAAGTCATTGATTAGGGTAGTAGAAGACACTTCTCTTTACACCAACTGATACAATCCCTACCTCACTTCACCCAGACCAATCATCCTCCAAGTTGAAAGGTCCTACACATAACATGAATCGGAAGTAAATATGAGACAACATTTTGACGTTTGAGCAAGCTTTCTGGCAGAGACAAGATTAAAGGAAAAAGATGGTACACACAAAACATCATAAAGTACTAAGTTATTTGTAAGTTTAACACTTCCTACATGAGTAGTCATGGTCATATCCCCATTGGGTAGAGTCACAGATTGAGATATTTTAGATTTAATGACTGTGAGGAATGAAGCTGAACAGACCATATGGTCTGTAGCCCCAGTATCCACAATCTAATGTGTAGTTATGTTAGCCTTAACCTTTGTATTGTAAGCTGACAAACACATAAAAGTACCAAAAATTTTGGATGTATCAATGTGCTTTAGGGTGAGTGCATGGGTTTCACTAGTTTGTGGTTTCAGCAATGCCATCAGCTATGCATATTGCTCTTGAGTTAAACTGATTTGATTTCTATCACTAATCTGCTCATGTGCAGGTTCCAAAGGAGTAGCATTATGATTTGCAAAAATGATGTTTGCATGTGCTCTTCCATGCAACCTGTGACCTGGTGGATATCCATGAACTTTGTAACAGTTATCTATGCTATGTCCTGGCATCTTGCAATGAAAGCAGGTTGGTTTATCTTTATTTGCCTTAAAACATCTATCCAATGAATGCCCAGACGTCTTGCAAAAAGTACAATAATACTTCTTCTGAGGTCCCAAATTACCTTTCTCCCTCACACTCCTTGACACCAGCACCATTCGTTCAATAGTAGGCATCTCAACAGAGATATCTCTTCTCTTCTCTTCCTGCTGGATTATGGAATATACTTCATTCAGTTTGGGAAAAGGTTTTATCAATAATACATGTGCCTTTAGACCTTTGTAAGAGTTATTTAGCCTCATAAGAAACTTCATTACTCAATCTATTTCTTGACTCTCAACCACTGTCTTCAATAGTGTTTTAAGCTTCGAAAAATAAGTACTCACTGTGTCTTGACCCTGCTTCAGTGCTACAATGCCCTACTTGACTTCATATATTCTAGGGCATTTTGTTGGGCTAAACGCTGCTCCAACTCCAACCACAGTTGGTGTGCTGTTTCAGCATAGAGAGTGCTTGCCTTAATGTCCACTTTCATGGTGTTTTGCATCCAAGTGATAACGATATCATTGCAAGGAAGCTAATGTTTCATTAAAGGATTATCTACACTAGTTGGCTCACATATGCTGCCATCAATGAAGCCCAGTTTGTTCTTAATTTGAAGAGCTCTTTTCATGGATCTTGCCCAAGAGTGGTAATTAGTAGAATCCAACATCTGAGTTACCAACAATGCTCTTGAGTTTTCATTAGCTCCAATGAAATATGTACTGCTAGGATGAGATGGATCGAATTGATTTGTATTTGGATTTGTATTTTGGTTTTGAGATGGTGTTTGATTTTGGTTTTGATTTGTATTAGAATTAGCACTATTGCCTTCATTCTCAGCCATCATGGCTCTGATACCATATAAGAAAATGGACAATAAATAAAAGAAGGAAAATGATCAGTTTGTTGAGCAATAATGTCAGCAAACCAGCTAACCAGAATACGAATCAAGAAGAAGAGGAAATGTACAATGATAATTTCATTCATTTAATTTACTATCTTATATGGAGATTCAATCACAAATATATACAACAAATTCTAATAACTCTATACAAATGTCAAGAAACTATTGGTACACTAATCATACACAACTAACAGAATTGCTCTCTAGCATGTGCGTGTGTTCCCTATAGTGCATTTTCTGCTGATGTACCTTCTAGACTCTTCTCTATTGTTCCTGCTTACAATCTTCAGCTTGTGACCAAGTGTAATTCTAAATTTCAACAAGGTCACTTTTGAGTTTGGGCACCAACAATTGTCTCCTAAGGCCTGAATGCTCACTTTTTGTAGAATTCTGACCTTTGTGTGTTAGTTTAGAAATATGATGTTCGATTTTATAAATCGGTTAGCTATCATTGGATGCATGAATTTAGTGGGATGCATGATATGTGGTAGAAAAATCAAAGGTCGTGTCTTTTCAAATTCAAAGTAATGAGTCATTTAATGGTGGCCCTTGATTTTTCTTGCATATTTATTACCAGCGGTTGAGATCATGTCCCCTAAACTTTTTCCTTTCACGAATTCTTCATCCATTAAAGTCTCTTTTAGGAATTTCTTTCTCTTCAGTTACATCCTCATCTTTCTCTCTTCTTCATTTTTTTTAATATTTTAAGAAAGAATGAGTTCAAGATCCACTCTTAGGAAAACTTTCAAGAGGGTTAGTGAAATTTTTATCCTATTTCTATAATTGATGTCCATCCATATAATATACCCCCAACCTTAGTACAAAACTTCAACACAAACTAGGTAGGGGCCTTAGGGACAAAGAAGTGAGAAAGACAGGGGATGGGGATGTGGTCGGTTATGCCATAGTAGAGAATGGAAGTGCATAAAAATTAAGTCTACCTCTACTAAGAAAAAAAAAATACAATTCTTGGAGAAAAAACTATAGCATTCCAGATTGATCAAAATGTTCTTTCCTAGGGATAATGATCAACCTTACGACCTCCTAAAGGCTGTATGGTGCTAAAACTGGCCATTTTGCATGCCGAGATAAGGTTTCCTTTTCCCTAATTCATCCGAAAGTTTCTTTCAACTTTGAAAATAGCCCCAACTCAGCTTTGTTCAAAATGGGTGGATAACTCTTTTCGCCTACCTGCTATTTTCGCATAGGTTGGGTTCCAATTGACCAATTTAACTCCTTACACATCCTCAAAGAATATGGTAAGGATTTGAATTGGTATTATACAAGTGATAGGCATCCTTGACATTCTTTCCTCAATAAAGAAATAGAAGGCTAATTTCTTCTTCGTCAGGGGAGATGGCATCGATAATCATTAGGGAAGATGGCACCTATCGATTTGAACAAGGATGGCGCGGTTTTTACCGTTATCATAAACTATGTAAGTTATTAGCTATGTCAATTCTACCTCGAGGATCTCATTTTAGCAATCTTCTAACTCTTTCCTTGTTCTTTTACAAATTATTGACCTTGTATATTAGCATGGTCATTGACATAACAAGGTCTTTGATCAAGGACCACCAGTCGTTCAACTTCATAATCTCATACTCCAACTTGTTTAAGGTCAACATTTTCCCATATAATTCTGTCCCTCCTCCTTCCAATGAGTTAATCACTTAATCATTTTCTTGTTCATTTTTATGCTGACTAAGTTAACATATTTTTTTTTGTCTCCATTTAGATCAAAGTCAAGAAATATTGAAATATAAGGCAACTAAGCAGGCTTATACTCAAAAAGCTTATAAGAGAAAGGCCCCAATTGAGGGTGGTAGACATAATTCCCTAGCAAGGTATCCGTGTACCTCTAGTTCGTCCAGAATGACCTACCTTCAGCTTCAAGGTCATCCATACAGCCGATCTCGCCCATCTCATCTACTCTTTGCAGACCAACCTCTTCCATTTAAACTCCTACAGGGTTTCGTTCTTTTCACCTAAACTTCTTTCTACTGAGACCAAATCAATAGTAGTTATCCGACCTAAGGCTTTACTTAGATTTCCTAAGGATATTTTCTCCTGCTATGGATCTCACTGCTGCCCTATCGCCATCAATAAAGGATTCTACAAACTTGTCAACAGAAAGTTGGACTAGGAGGGAAAATTGAGATGACAAAAATACTCGACAAACTCGATATTCGTTGGGCATCGCCCCTAATGGGGCAGGGATTACCCACTTAATTGGGTATTCGGGTCGGGGACGGGGCGGGTTACTTTGCCCCAGGGTGGGGCCCGTCCCTTTAATTTTTTTAAAAATTAATTCTAATAGAAAATGGCAACTAAAATTATCTAAAAAATATGACAAACAATAAAAGACTTAATTTACCAAATATATTGAATAATTTAACTTTGACAAATAAGTAAAGATTAAAAAATATATTATTGTTTCAATTTAATGGATGTGGACAATAAAATGAATTATAAAAAACTTTAAAAAATAAAATAAATTAAACGGGGTAAGGGGGAGGCTGTCCTGACCCCTTCCCGTCCCATTGCCATCCATAAGGGAAAAGTCATTCCTCAAGTAGTTGAGTGTGGATGAGGTGTTAAACATGCTTGCATGCTTATAATCGAGTTTGAAGAAGTGGAAACTTACTTGAAATCATCAAAACAAGGTTGAATTACTTGTCTTTTGATTACTTTCTTTTGTACTCATTTCTTGGTCAAAAACTCGATCACTAAGAAAGGAGTTTGACGTTCACAATCCAAGAACCCAATTTGAGATGTATATTTTACCAATATCAACTCATAGCCCTCGTGTATTTTATGTATTATTCTACACGAATTTTACATGATCTCTCATAGTTTTGATTCTGGTGGAAGTTATGTAACAGTTGTGGGTGGTGGAAGATTGAGTTTCAAACTTTAAAAACTCCTCCCTCTAAAAACCATTTCATGCAAACTGGGTCGTCCATGTCAACCCCACTTGGACGACCCATTTAACCAACATTTCTCACTCATATATGTGGGCTTGACCTGGATCATTCGCCAACGACTTAGTTTAAGAGCACGCGACACTATACACCTATTAGAAGAAGAAATATATCTCTCGCTATACCCCAAACATTTTGTAACACTAGTTTGAGTATTTCTGACCCCTCAATTAATCAAAGAACATACTCAATTTTCTAATCTTTATTATATTCGCAAACTCAAAATGTTAACACAATTATCTGGCCGGTGGATACAAGTTGAGGTGCAAGATAAAATAATCTTCATTTCCTATTTGAATCCCTTAATTTCAAGTTAGCTTCTTTCCTAGACATGTCCCATCAACCCGAATCAACCATAATTATTGGAAAACATCAAAATAAAATTCTGAAAAATAGTCAAAAGTCATAAGGGTATATAAGTGAGGTCATATGTGCCTTAGAGACTCACATAATGAAGAAGCAGTAATCAATTCTTTCATTTCTCATTGGTTGGTACATGTCCTATGAAACATGTGTTACGATATTTTCTCTGTTTCTTAGGGCGTATATCTAATCTTACAAATTAAATATATCCTTCAAATCATGGTTCAGATATTTCTCGATATCTAACTTGAGTTCTCATTATATTTATTCCTCAATGCAATTACAATTGAGAACTCGATCTGGCTTTGGAACAGGTCTAATGGATAGCAAAATCTATTTTGATAACTTGTTGTAATTTCATCAAGGCAACTGGATCATGTTCACAATATGATTAATGTGTCTCATCTCAACATATTCCAAAGTGTCTAAGGCAATTGTTCATGTGAGTGAACCAATCTCAACCTGTTTGACATACATTTATGTGTGCATATTAAACAATAATAAAAACCACAACAAACGATTAATTTTAACATATGAACTCAAAGTATTGTTCAGTAATGGACTTATATGAAACGTTTACATAGTACATAATGCAAATTCTATGCAATCCCAGAGATTTAATATGAGTCATAAAAATATCTCCAAGGATAGGTTTTGTAAGTGGATCATTTACCATTTGGTGCGTAGAAATATACTGTAAACTCATTTCCTTCTTACCTATGACGTCTCTTATAAAATTACATTTTGTATCAATATGTTTGGTTCTACTATGATACTTGGGATCCTTTTTGTATGCAATAGTTTCCTAACTATCACAGTGAATCAATATAGGTCCCACATCGCCATTAATGACTCTTAGATGCTATAATAATTTCTTTAACAAAACAACTCCATGTATCGTTGAAGCATATGCTACAAATTCTGCTTCCATTGTAGACAAGGAAATGCATGTTTGTTTCTTTCTACTCCAAGACATGGCACCATTATTAAGCAAGAATGCATATCCCGAAGTTGATTTGTGCTCATCTAGGTCTCTACCCCAATTAGCATCCGTGTATCCTTTTAAGCACAAATCATTCTCTTGATAGTATAAGAAGTAATTAGCAGTACCCTTCAGCTATCTCAATATCCTCTTGACAACTTTCCAATGCTCTTTTCTAGGATTAGATTAATTTGCTCATAGACCTACAGCGTACAAATGTCGAAAAGAGTACACATCACATTGTACATCAAGTTCCCAACCGTACTATAGTATGGAACTCTGGACATTTCTTCTTTTTCCTCAAGAGTTTTTAGGACACATACGAAAACTTAGAGTTTCGCCTTTCAATGCAGGAGTATCAATGGGATTGCAATTCTCCATTATGAAACATTTAAGAATTCTCTTTATATATGACTCTTGTGACAAATCAAGAAGCATATTCGAACAATCTCTATGGATTTTAACACCTAATATGAAATATGCTTCACCCATGTCCTTCATTTTAAAATTTGAGGACACCATTTCTTAATAGTTTTAATATACTCTTTATCATTTCCAGCGAGTAAGATATCATCTATGTAGAGAGATAAGATTACAAATTTCTCGTTGAGCCTTTTCCAATAAATACAGTGATTTTCGTCCATCATGAAAAAATTGTACGAGATAACTTTTTTGTCAAATCTCAAGTATCACTGTCTAGAAGACTACTTTATGCCATAGAATGATCTTTTATATTTACAAACTTTACTCTCTTGGCCTACTTTAATGAAACCTACTAATTGTTGCATATAAATCTCTTCATCCAATTATCTATTGAGAAAGACATACTTCACTTCTGTAAGGTTTTTAGTGTTGGCAATTCTGTGGACAAAATGACTAATTTGTAACGTGTTTTAAAAGTCAAGGACCTAGGGTGCAATTTGTATAAATTGGGTTATGAGGTCTAGGATTCGAGCATTAAAAAAGGAAAATTACGGTGCCATATTTTCGCTAGCCCAACGATAAAAATAGAATCTCCGTCGCTCGCCTGTCGCCTGGATTGCTAGAGCGAGAGGCATCGCTCGCCTGTCGTCAAGATTTAGCTCGAGTGACAAGTTTATACGGTAAACCCTAATTTGCATTTTTAAACAAATTTTTTCGGCCCATTCAACCCAGTTATCCTCTCTTATGAATATCTAAGCCATTGGACGAAATTCCAAGGTGGTATTCATTATTTTCATTGCTTCATCTTATTCTCTAAAGATCCAAGAATATATTCTTTTATTGTGATTCATCATTTCTTCTTGAGATCTTATAACTACCTGTTTGGAAAAAACATCAAACACATTAAACTGAAACATCACCTACTTCATATTGGTCATAAGAATGTACTTTTTCGGTTGAACTTTAGAGGTTACTCGAGGTTGAAAGATGTTGGACTACAAGCGTAGGAAGAGCACAAGGCCTTGGAGCAGGTTCTTGGAATTCCGCTAGGAAGAGAAAATTGCAGAAGATCTTGGAGCAGATCTTGGAGTAGGTCTCGGAGTAGACTTTGGAGTTAGTAGAAAATAGATCGGGAAATCTAGTGAAATTAGCTAGATAGTATCTGATTGTAACTCACTAGGTATTGTCTATAGTAGAGGTAAATGGTTTGGTCCCAAAATTTTTACCCAATTAGGGTTTCTCTGTCATAATTTTGGTATTCGTTATTTATTGCTTTCTTTATTACCGCGGTATTCAAATTTAGGAAAATTGACTTGTTTGATTAACCATCTAGAAATAACTAAAAGTGATTTATTGTTTTTGATTGATTAATTCCGCACATTGGGTTAAAACTAAAAATGGATAATTAATAACTATTTGGTAACTTAGTCACCATTATTTTGGTAATCTGTAACTTTCAAGTGGTATTCAGAGTGCCACTCGATTTTTTCAACTTCCATTTGATGTAATTCTTTCTAAATATAAATGTGCCACAATAGCTAAGAGTAAGCGAATTGAAGTAAATCTCACTACTAGTGAAAATGTCTCTTCATAATCTATACTTTCTTGTTGAATATAACCTTTTGCCACCAAGTGAGCATTATACCTCTCTATAGTCCCATCAGCTCTCACTTTATTCTGAGAACTCATTTGTTCCCAATGGATTTTCAACCAGATGGAAGATAAACCAAGTCTCAAAATTGATTTGATTTCATAGACTTCATCTTTTCTTCCATATCATTCTTCCATTTTTCCTTTGAAGGGCATGATAGAGCTTTTCGTACTGATTTTGGTTCTTCATCATCTTCTAGAGATACTAGAAAAACTTGCCCTTCAATCTTGAAATGACGTTTAGGCATACTTTCTCTAGGTACTCTTTCGAAGTGAAAGCTCCGATGTAACCCTGTCATTTGGAGTTGGAGATAAATTGCTCCCACTTGGATCATCAGGTAGAAGTGCTTCCTCTTACACCTAAGTTGATCCATTAAGTACAACTCTATCATCTAATTCATACAAAGGTTCTTCCTTTTCAATTTCTCCCCTACTAGGAAAATCACTTTCAAGAAACATCACACCACATGACTCTATCTCAATTATAGTCACATCTTGATTTTCACCTATGAATGCATATCCTTTGGACTAGTCTGAGTCTCTTATAAAGATACAATACTTGCCTCATGGATCTAATTTTCCAAACTTACTTGAGAAATCATGGATATATACAGTTATCCCCAATATATGTCACAGTTAACAAAGCATATCCCCAATAGGAAATAGGTAAGTTAGCCTACACCATCATGGACCTCACCATAGCAACGTTCTATTCGTCCTATCAGTAACACCATTTTGTTGAGGTGTATTGGGAATAGTTATCTGTTTAATGATTTCCTTATCATTACATAGTTCTTTGAACTCTTCATATAAATATCCATGCCCTCAGTTAGTTCTTAAATCTTTCACCTTTCTAACTATTTGATTTTCTACAACATCTGAATACTGTTGAAAGCATTCTAATGCCTCTAACTTATAAGAAATCAAATAGACATAACAATTCCGCGTGAAATCATCTATAAAAGTAATGAAATAATAGGCTCCATGTCTTGACCTCACATTCATAAGTCTACATATATCTGAATGGACTAATTGCAATGATCGGCTTTTAAGGGTTTACTGAATGGTTTTCGTGTTTTTTTTTTCGATTAGGTAATGTTCAAAAGTAGGTAATGAAATCTTAGAGATTGAACCTAGCAAGCCTTCCTCGGCTAACATATCCATTCTCTCTTGCCCAATATGTCATATTCTAGCATGCAATACAGACGTATCAACATTCAAATCTTTAGAAGTAGAAAAAGATGCGTTTATAAAAAAACAACAATCAACATAATAATTATAAGTGTTTGTATCAAAATTAAACACTACAAAACCACCTTCTACATGTCCAGATCCATAAAATACATTACCACTGTTTATACGAACAGAGTTGCCACAAAAGTTCAAACTGAAACATAGTCTTAAAAGAACAATAATGAAAATTAAGTTCTTTCGTATCTCCGATGCAAAAAGACATCATGAAGAAGAATAGTAAGGACACCACATAAATGTAACTTGCATGTATAGATCCCTTTTACCTTTATTTTATCATTGTTTTTTATGTACATCCACTTTGTACCAACTGAAAGTCGACCAAACTCCACACAAGCTCTCGATCCTTGGTTACATGGTTTATGGCTCCTGAGTCTACAATCCACATAGGATAAGATTCAATTAGCATAATGGTGCTTGAAACATAATTAGCACTAAAAGAAGTATTTATAAGCTACCTTCTTTGGCTAAGGGCATTTCTAAGCAAAGTAACCTAGCACCTGACTGTTGAAGTATTTCAGTTTGCTCTTATCTTTCTTCTTTCCAAACCATTTACCCTTCCTATTGCGCTCGAGTTTTTTCTTTTTAGGTTCCTGTCCAGTTTCTTTTCCTTTTCCTTTCTTCTTATACTTAAAGCTCGAAGCGTTTCCAGAAATAGATTCAACCAAAATAGCATGTCTCAGAGATCTAGCCGCATGAAGGCGCTCATTCTCTAGTTCCACATGGTGGCCTGCATCAGCAAATGTTTTGATGTTATTATTGTAAGTCAGATTGACTTTTAGATGTTTCCAATTATTAGGAAGGGAGCAGATCAAAGTCTGAACTTATTGCTCCTCAGAGAGTATGTGACCAACCGACTTCAACTCCCTAATCATAGAAATGATCCTCACATGCTGTATGATGTTGTGATTAGGAAGTTTATTCTAAGTATCAAATGAAATAGTCAGCTGTCCGAGTCTAGTCATACTAGTACCACCATATTTCTATCTCAAATATGTCCAGATGTCATGAGCAATCGAAAACTACTCACATTCATGAATGAGATTATCCACCAAAGAACTTACCAAAATTGTACGAGTAGTGAAATATTTCTTTTTCCATGTCTAATAAGTTTCGTGATCCCTTCTCAATGAGCTGTTTGACTTACCCCTGGGTCTTCCATCGCATGGTTGATGTCCTTAAGGCAATCCTATTCCTCCAACACATACCAAATTTTATGGTGCCAAGTGTTATAGGTATCGCCATTCAATTTGTCACCCTTATTAAGATTAGTTATGATATCCTTATATGTCGCGGTCTGTCAAAATTTTAGAGACGGTCATATAAATGTCCATTATGCGCACATATCATTTTGAGCTCATACAAATTAAGTTTTATGATAATTTCACACTAGACTCGGAGTCGAAAGTTCACGAAGTTCCCAATTATCATCCATTATCCTAATATTTCATTATCACAAAATTAATTTCATATTGCGAAATCACAGATTCTAGGTCAGAATTACTCAAACTCTTTCAACCTTAGAACACCTACTCGATAAAACAATTATGCATGTATAAAGTAAGCAAGACATTTTGACTATATGTGATAAACATGAAATACATATATATATAAATCTCAAAATGTCCAATATGTACATACGATCATGTTAAGTTTCTCTATTCAATTACTAGATATGAAAAGAATATTACATAGATATTGTTCGACAATTTGAACTAACAATACATATCTAAATTTATTATAAAATTCCATTTTCTGAATTTCATTTCCTCATCAAGATCTTAATCAAATAGTTGTAGCATAGACGTGGTGAATTATCTAGAACTTCAATAGCAATATCATGCCAATGTTTAGGAAGTGTCCTCATTAGATGATACACACTCTCCTCCTCACATATAGGCTATCCCAAATGTTTCACTTCTTGACGCATCACTTCGAGATATTTTATGTGTTGTACTAGGTTATGTCATGGATCCATTTCATAGTTTCGATGAGCACTTAATTTTTCAACACATTTCACAACACGTGCTCTACTAGCTTCTCCTCTAAGGATGCTAAAATTGTGTGTTAATCCAATCATATTTGATCGAGCACAAAAATTGGAAACTATCATAATTGATCACCTAATCAAGATCCATACCACTCATGAGCATATATAAAATGTGGTATTTCAAACACTTTCGGAGTATTTTTCATTTTTCATAAAAAAAAAAAAAAAAAAACCCTCCTACTAGGCAAATATTCTTATATTATTATTTTTATAAAAAGATATTCTTATAACAAGTCTTGATTTTTATAAAAACAAAATTCAGAATTTAATCAAGTCCAAAAAATATTTTTAATGTTTTTTATAAAGTTATTTAATTAATAAAACAATAAAAAGATATTTTTTATTATCTAAAAATTATTTTAATTGCATATAAAAATAAGAAATATTTGAGGGATCAATATGCAATTTTCTAAATTTAATTTCAAATACCGTTATTCTTTTCTTCTTTTACTTTTTTTATAATATAAAAAAAAGGAAGTGGGGGCGCATTGACAGTGCGTTCCAACAATCAAAGTTTTTATTTATTCGGCATAAAAAACTTTCGCTTCATCTGTTTGATCAATTTTAACGTTCTGAGTTCATTTGTGTTACAACACCAATTTTTAACACTGTGTATGGGACGAAAACAAACCTGGCCGAGACTAAAACTAGAAAACTACTATTGTTTATCATCTTCTTAAACTTGGCAGATTTTTCGAATTTCATCCAAAACTTCGGAGGCTATAACTTCTTCAATTCAAGGTAAAAATTTATATTATTTATACCATTGGAAAGGCATTAAGAAGATCTATCCAACCATATAAAATGGGTTGTGTCAAACTTAACGTGCTAGAAATTATCATGGGATGAAATTTTGATTTTCACAATTGGTTCGATTTTTCTCCCAAAATATAAATCCAAATGAAGTGAAATTTTCTAGATACGTTCTACATAATATCATGAACATATAATAGAAGAGTCAAGCTACTTGTACAAAGTTAGGTTACAAAATTGGTTTACAAAATACGTGTTAGCAACATCTTGACCAGTGATTTAAAAAATAGTTTTTAAAATCAATGACCTAAATTTTGCCACATCATTTTGTCAACACATTTTTGCAAACCACATTTGTACAAGTAGCATAATTGATACTATAAATCTCATGAATTTATATGAATTACATCAAAAGTTGTCATTGATGGTCTTCAAGCTTTGAAAGAAAAACGGTTTACATGCATTTAATCATCTTAAAACACTTTTAGCATGTAACCAAGTAAGAAAACAACATACTAAGGCTCTGATGCTAATCTAAAACATGATTGCATGCTTATAATCGAGTTTGAAGAAGTGGAAACTTACTTGAAATCACTAAGACAAGGTTGAATTACTTGTCTTTTGATTGCTTGCTTTCCACACCATCATGTACCCACTTCTAGGTCAAAAACTTGATTACCAAGGAAGTAGTTTGATGTTCAAAATCCAAAAACTCAATTTGAGATGTATATTTTACGAATACAACCCTTGTGTATTTTGTGTGTATTATTCTACATAAATTTTGCATGATATCTCATGGTTTTGATAGTAGTGGAAGTTATGTAACAATTGTGGGTAGTGGAAGATTGATAGCCTATTTGGGAGGGCTTAAAATCGGATTAAAATTGAAAATATAGTCGTTATTGGGTCTCACTCGTCTAATAAAAGTCAACAATAACAACTAGTTTTATAATTTTAATCTCTACCAAACACTCTCTGAATTTCAAACTTTAAAAAAAAAAAAAA
>CAIGRO010035651.1:0-10674 GCA_903798355.1 Fraxinus baroniana | reverse complement strand
GTATTTATGATTTTGAAAACTATGTTTTTCGTTGAAAATCTGAGTGTATTAAATTTCTATAGATCTTCAAGTACTTTACTAATAAATTAATTGAATAATGTCTCACAATTATTAATTGATTAATTTTTAATTTCATTCCTTTATCTCTCGCCTTTTGCTTGACGTATTAGGTTCCCGATCATGACATCGGATGACGTGAATTATTATTTTAATCTAATCAAAATAAAATAAATTAAAATGATTTAATTTACCTAGATTAATTAATTAATATATATCATTCATGATTGACATTTAGCAATGTATCGGCACAATACATGTGACAAAAAGTATCACGTGATTTGATAAAATTAAACTTGTTCGATTATCATAAAACCATAATCTCTTCATCAATATAACCCGATCATCTACAAGATGCGACTTGATTTAATTGATCCCACTCTTAAAGTCAATTATTGCAAAAACCATTTTAAACTTATGAATTTACCTTGGTCAAGAATTTCATTATCAACTGAAGCAAATGAAACGTAGATCATAACATCTTACTATCTAAGAGTGGCGAATTATTAGTTGAGCATTCACAACATTCACAAGATTCTTATCATACTCCAATGATGTTGTACTAGCGACTCTTGAGAGACAATATCCAACATCACCAAAATATACTATATGATTTCAATTCTAATGATCAATTCTACTGTCAAATGTTAAAAAATTAACCCCTAACACTGTGATCATTATCCATGTGGAATCCGTGTAACATGTCTCCAATGTTTTGTTCTCTTAGCAAAACATTTATACGTCTAAAAATGCGACTACATTCTAACTTGTGAGATTTGCTACTCACTTAATAGGTAAAAAAATGTCAAATATGCTAGTCTAATTGCAATAATGATATTCGTACTTTGTTATCACTTACGATCACGAATAATTTAATATTCAGTTACATATAACTTGTATCTCATTATCATAACTCATTGTAATTAATTAATTATCAAAACTCAGATTTACGGACTCTATTAATTTACTTTGTCAAAATAATAATAAATCTCTCATAAATTAAAATGTATCAATCAGTTAAAATGTTTATATCTTAAAATCGATTGGATCTAAGGCATATTACTTGCACCTCAGTGTATATTTTTTTTATTGCTATCGATTGAATAAAATTAGGATTTCTAATTCTCAACGCCTCATTGTAGACTTTTTTAGATAATTGTGCAAAAAGGCGTTATGAACTCTATGAGGACCAGGTTTTAGCTGCCGAAGATAGCATATAAGTGTTCCCCTCATAGTCTAATTGTACAGCCTTTAGCTACAAGCCAACTTTTCTTAAGTCCCATCAATTTATAATTACCGTGAGATGAATTACATCTTGTTCAAGGAGACGATCTTTTTTTCGGATGCATTACACTAGGTTGTCATCATGAGTTCAACGTCGATAGGTTGTCGGAAGAAATATCCCCAAAAACATCTAAAAAGTTTTGGTAGCTGACTTCGTAGGTTTATTTCGGCCGAATCCCTTGGATTTATGGGAAGATTTTTTGTGGTAATTGAAGAGAACATTCTGAGCTTTCCAACAGTATCCAAAATCGACAGTTTTGGTGGTCGGAAGTTGCAGAAAAATTGCCGCAAACTCGCCCAAAAAATCTGAAAATCTGGGCAGATTTTCACAATTTTCGGTTGCTGACTTTGTGAGTTTATTCCTGCCGAATTCCTTGGAGTTATGGGGAGATTTTTGGTGGTAATTGAAGAGGACATTGTGGGATTTCCAACGGTATCCGAAACTGGCGATTTTGGTGGTCGGAAGTTGTCGAAAAACTGCCGCAAACTTGTACAAAAAATCTGACAATTTAGTGACCGTTTGTGAAAGAAATTTAAAACTTCAGTGACCGTTTCTGCAAGTTTGAAATTTCAGTGACCGTTTTATTATTTTCAAGTAACTTCAGTGACCATTTGTGAAATTAACCCAATAATTATACAATCAACTATCAAGAAAAATAATCCTACAATATTGAAAAAACATCATAAATATTCTTATTTCCATAGTATGTGCTTGGTAAGCAATCTTAGATAATTGTAAGGTAGTATGAGGGTGAGTTTGAGTCACATTATTTTAGAAAAATGTATTCTGGAATAATAAATTGATGGAAAATGTGTTTTTGAAAAAGAAGAAAAAGTTATTGATGTGATGAAAAATACAATTTTATTGAAAAATACGTGGTTGAAAACGAGTAAAATAATGAAAATATGTACCAAACAGAGGCTGAATAAAATTTTTGTTTGAAATTATCAAACAACGAACAATCCAACTCACTAAACAAGTTATGTAAATAAAGCTTATGTCTCACTCTCAGTGTCTATTAAATGATTACGATCTAGGATCTTTTTCTAGTCAGTTCTATTCGTAAAATAAAGAATTGTCCCCCAAAATTCGATACCATATACAATAAAAAGTCTATAATTTAAGATCGAGACTAATTGTATCAAAAACTAACAATAGTTGACTGTGTTTCTCGATTGCCTAAGAAAAAATATAAATTCATTTAGGAATCGTTCAACCTGCATATATCTCACTACATTGTTTTCAAAGTTCTCGACACCATAAAATCTTAATCTTTAGTTATTAATCTATTTTATGCTTAATATTGATGAAAAGTTTTATAAATTTGCTATATTTTTATTTTTTATTGTGTGTATATATGTTTAATTAATTATTCACTATTTGGTCGAACAAGAGCTCTTTGACCTTGACCCTAATTTTTCGTTGGGTCAAATACCCTGCTTCTAATGAGCTACGGAAATGGCTCTAAGCAATATAGGCATGGTAAGAAATTGCACCGGAGAACCTCGACTTATGCTCTCTAGAGCAAGTTACTCTTAAATCTTTGAAACATGACATTTTAGTCTTTGATCTTTCATCATTGCTGCGCCCATTACTGTTAAAATAACAAGGTGCAAGAGTAAAATGGCTCCAGCACATATTTTTAATGAGAATTGTCTGTATGGTAGAGATTAAAATCGGATTAAAATTGAAAAACTAAACGTTATTGTTGACTTTTATTAGACGAGTGAGACCAATAACGACCATATTTTCAATTTTAATTGGATTTTAATTGTTACCAAACATGCTCTAAAATAAAAACAATAGGAAAATGAAAAAGAAAAGAATCTACCCTCCCCTCCAAATACCCGATTCCCGTTAACGATTATGTAATTAATCCGTATTACCGAGAGCAATACGACACTTGTATAAAAGATCACCAACAAAGACAATCACAAGGAGGAGCCAAACAGGACAGCATAAGCCACCAAATTCATATGGAGTAACAGATTAAGCTAGAAGCATTTTAGAAGACTTATATAAGTATGCCCTTTGTCTACCGGATAACTTTACATGGTCGGGTCCTTGCCAAACCTCATAAGAGCATGAGTTGCGAACATGGAAGCTCGGCGTGTCATCTCCGTGATTCGGCCTACGACGGGAAACTTAACTGTATCCCTATTCCATAAGGGTTTTTTATCCCACCTGCATGCATTTAAGCAGATATTCAACAAAACAAGGAAAAAGCTCGTGATATTGTGCACGTGTTGTACTTGAGATAAAAATTAAAAAAAAAATGAATATGGCCTACACGTGAAGGAGAACATAATTTTATAAATAAGTTTAAACCATCTCTTAAACTTTTAGTTGAGATGCTCCACATAATATCCTTGTAAACAAGGGTCCTCGATTCAAATATAACATACTTCTGTTTACGACAATTGTGAACAAGTTAGGCACGTGACAAAAATAAACCTAGCTTGCATGTGAATAGACTTGCATGAGACATTATTTGAATAGATATGTTTGTTCCCTCTCTAAAAGTTTAGACCTTTGGATGAGGTGATTCGACTATTACCAGACACAATAACTGTGCTTGCTAGTTCACTATCAATATATCTCTTACATACCTTGATTTGTTAAATTGATAATAAAGCATAAATATCCAATCATTACTCTTAACTGAAGTTTTTATGAACTCGAGCGATGAGACTTGTCATGTCTCAAGACTACACTTTCAACCATTAGCCATCTTTGTGAAGTTTACATTAAACAGATAACCTTGTAAGTTTCAAAAATATTTAACGTGAAGACTTCAACATAATAGCAAGGGCAGGTTAATTATAAGTATAAAATGTGTATGCTTACCAATCCTCGTGACGAACAATTTTCCCATCCTCAATGTACAGCTTGATGAGCGATATCATATCTATGTCTTTCCCCATAAACTTGTAATATTGTTTGTTGTCAATAAGTATCTGAAGTCCAAGTTTAGATAAGACAACAAACTGAAAATAAGTAAATGCAGTCCACAGATAAAAATGTGAAATGGATTACTATCATCTAAAGAATATTGACACTTAAATGATAATTAGATTTTCGACCTCCTCCTTTCCAGGTGAAATTACATTTTCTTTGATACTGTACTCCACAATTCTCGATTCACTGAAGACCTGAAATATTTAAATGAACACTAATAACGACATACAGCAATCTGTGTTAAAAACCATGCAACTATCTCATATAAAACAGAAACTCTATAATCTACGGAGCCAGAAAATCAAGTCAGTACAAGTAGGTTTAAGTGTCAATCACTTAAACTCGCATTCTATGAAATCACATACAGTCATACATTATGTGGGCATATGCTGAAACTAATATCAAGAGGAAGGGTTCCCTCAAATAAAGGCATACTCACGAAAATACACCAACTTTAGCTGTAAACTATGTCATTTATTTGAAAAACGCATTACTTTAGCTTCTCAATTTTGAGACAAATAGTGCATTGAAATTAACTGTAACTGGCTTAGTTCAAAAATGGGGAAAAAAAAGATGGATGGATGGACTAAAAAGTCAAATGTGAAGTAACCTTAGCAAGTGAATAGAATGCCGATTTGATCTGTTGTACCCTGCAATCAACAGAGACATGCAGATAAGAGCAAGATAATCATACAAGAGGTTTAGAATTGGTTCTAGAAAGTAAATAAGCCACCTCAATAGAAACGATGAGACATACATTCAATTAATCTAACCACTTTTTTCTTCAAATTATTGTTCCCATATTCTATTTTCCACATTTTCATTCTTTTGTTTTATCATTTTTCAAGGACTGGGGATTGTTCATGAAGCATAGTAACTAAAGTTACAACTAGTACACGTGTATTGATGTTGAATAAAGTAGGATAGGAAACAATATTCAGATGAGGAATTCAGCATTCTCATAGTTCTGCCTATTTGACTGTACTGTACATGGTCAACAAATCTGAATAAGCTTCAAAAACCAACCTTCAGATTTCCACATGATATTAGTGATTACTCAACATTAAATGGCCTGAATAGCATTGCTATTAATAGATGCTATTCCTACATCCTAATCAGTATCATCTAAAGAATCACTTTCCTAAATGGACAAAGTTTTATAGTGAATCATACCCGTGTGCACACATAAGGGGGTCTTCAAAGGTTGCATGTGAAGCATAAATGTCAAAATCTTTAGATGTTGCACGGGAGGCATAGCTGCAATGTTGACAGAGAATTAGTGAATGGAATAAATAAAAGTACAACTTACAGTAAATCCAAAATTTATAAAGAATTTTTTTGTTAGTTTGACAATTCTTTAACTAACCAAACCCAAAATGAAGAAAAAACATGTGCTACAATTAAGAGGCAGTCTTGAGTTTAGCGTTGAGAATAAAAAATTCTACAGCATACAACACCACGTGACCAAACCATACTACGGAATTTTACCAACTGATTACTTTCTGAAAGCACTTAAATATGTTATCCACTCCTTTATGAACACTACATCAAGAGGAAAGAACTAATTCCTCTTATCCACTTCAATACAGAGATGCATCTTAGATAGAACAAGACCATAGCTGGAAATGTCATGAATAATGAGACCTCATCTTCATGTGAATAGCAACGATGATGGGCTAAACTTGTCGACTGAATCATTTTGGGGTCAATCTTCATATATATACATGGGACACATGCACATGCACCAAAGCAGAAACATTTAGTCGTATCAAGATTCAAACCTTAATCTATCATAGTCCTACAGATAACCCCTTCCTCATTTGTCAATAGCATCTAATACTAATCCAGACTATGAATTTTAGAAGAACCCATGCTACTTATCTTTCCAACATCTCAGCCTCCCTGGATATGAACATTAAGAGCAGCAAAAGAGTTACATAATTACATTTCCCTTCTAAACTCCAACTTCATATTACTCTTTTTAATATTAACAATTCTCCATATTCCTTGGACCAATCATCTTATTAAAAAAGTTTCTCCAAAAAAGAGTTCCATTTGTAGATGATAATCATGATATCCTCAATCAATTACACAACAAACCCATGAATGCCCACCAGAAAACTCAGTTCATTCCTCCTCAATCTATCAAAGCATAGCCCGGCTTTATCAGTACTATAGGCAGTTATTGAGATATAAAGAAACATATTACGTTACAACCCAAATAATTTATGATCTTGGAAAAAGTTACGTTCTAACTTTTAGCATTTCATTCCCATCGGGGGAATTTTGTTAGTTCATTATTATTAACTTATGGGCCATTGCATAAGATTTTAAAAAAAAAAAAGAGAGAGAGAGAGAAAGGCAGATAAAATTTAAGAATAATTGAAAAGGGGCAGGCACTCACAGGTTGAGAATGTGAGGGAGTATATCATCAGCTACACCTTTTGATGCATCACAAGCTTCCTTGCAATACCTTTCCCTCTGCTGTTCTTTTATCGACTCCTGAGTATCTTCACCAATAGCCCCAAAAAATAAAAAACACACAATTACCATTGAATTTGCCACGTTAGAATTCATCGCCAGAATCTCAGTTCACAAAAACAACTATTAAAAAAATTAGAAATTATAAGTAATTAAAAGTAACAAGAAATTGAATGAAAATCAAAACCCAGAAAGAAATGAACAAATGGGATGCACCTTGTGGGTAATTTTTCATGATGGATTCAGATATTTTGTGCCCGTTTAGCGATGAAATAATGGTTCTGGTTGCTGTAAGAGAGTGAAAATGTGGGAGAAGGTAACATGCAGAAGAGTAAAAGACGAGGAATGGAGAAAGAGTCTTGAGGCTTGGTGTGGGGCCACGTGGCAATAGCTTGTCCATTTGGTGGCTCATCAGCCGGTTCATTTCCGTGAGAATAAGGAACTCTTCACGTTTATCTCTTGCCAAAATCTAAGCAACTTCTCGCTTTCATATACTATTGAGGACATGCCACAATTACGGTCACAAAAATTGACTGATTCTAATTTCATTTTTACAAGTTATTAAAATAAGTTTTGATTCTTTGAACTAAGCGCTGTTTGGTGACTGATGCTATCAAAAAATCATACCTATTGATTTTCGAGTTTAACGACTGAGAGCGAGCACGAACAAGATCCTCTGGTACCTGAAATAAAGGCATCGAGATTTGGCCTCGTCGCCCCTCAAATGCTTAAATCAGAGAGAGAATAGAGAAAGAAATTATATGTTGAAAATAAATGAGAAAACGTATCTAAATAATGAATGAGAATAATGTATTTATAGAGATATGTAGTTTAGTTCTAGTAGGACTCATCTCCTTATTTTTTGAAGTGATTATAGGGAAAATTGTTGGAATGTAATTAGGAGCTTAATCGTTCCTTATTTGAAGAGTTGCCTAAGATAAGACTCATTTACGACCTAGGATTCCTGATTTGGGGTGATTAGGTAGGGTCAGAGTCCTCGATTGAATTGATGCCTGCGAGTGAACGATACTACTTGAGGACACACCACGTCACGAGGTGGTGCATTCTCGAGGACGTATCTCGAGGACCTTCATCACCAAATTACCCAAAAACACTGGCGCGATAGTTCGAGCATTATGGGTCATATGCTCGAACACCACACGTATCTCGAGCTATGTAGCATGCGTCTCATGAGTTTGGAAGAGCTCGAGTTAACAAAATGCTCGATCGCGATAATACCAAATCACTGGCCTTCGTGCAACCATGCTCGAGGTTCGAGGATGGTTGCAACGTCGTCAGAGTGCTCGATGTCGTGCTGTTTGCTTATGCTTTTGATCAAGATCAAGGGCTTACGTCATGATGACGCTAGCCTTGGCTAAAAAAGGCAGTAAAAGCTCGACTGTTGGATGGATGACGCGTGACAAGATCCAATGGCTGAGGAGGCGACCCTTGGTCTTCTCTCCCAGGAAGGCTATAAATACCCGATTTTCTCTTCATTTTTCAACTTTTAACTCTCAGTAATTCCTCTGGCCCTCTTTGAGATCGAATATTAAGGTAAGAGCTTGAGCACTTAAGTTGTTTCTTTAGATAGTTTTAAGTTAGGATGTCGAGTAGTGATAGCAGTAGGTCGTCCTCGTCTTTATCCTCGGGTACAACACCTGAGGGACAGGCCAAATCGATCGTGCCTATGGTCGTACCCTTGAACTTTCAGCCTCAAGCTCAGGCTAACTCGTTCCTTTTTACCTATCCCGACCAAACCTTTAGGTTTAAGGAGCATCTAGCAGTAGCTTGTAATCGGGAATATGGGGTCATGTCCGGATGTGACATTATGTCTCTCGAGCCCGGGATATGATTATAATGGCTTGGGAATGGGAGTTTGTCATTTTTAAGGACTTTTTAAAGGGGGGTTTTAGGTGGCCCTTACATCCTTTCTTCCTCGCCCTTCTGGTCGAGTTCAATATGTGCCTAGGTCAGTTGGTGCCAAATGGATGGAGGATGTTGACGTATGTTTTTATTGCCTGTAGATACCTAGGAATTGTTCTATACCTCGACCTGTGTAAAATGGTCTTCGACCTCAAACAACTCCCCCAGTTTACTTTTTTCACCTACCTTTCAACTCGAGGAGGTTTCAGAGTCCTGAGGATGCCCAATTCCTTAAAGGGATGGAAGGACAAAATGTTTTATGTTTTTCCTCGGGATAAAGACCTTTTTTTTCCGTCCTCGGTGGGGGTTTCCAGACATGTCGAGCCTTTGTGAGGGCCAGGCCTATTTTGAGTTTTAGAGAGGGACGGGCTTATGCTAGAGAACCTCGAGCCCTTTGTGTATGATATAGATGACATCCTCGGGGACGGCCTCCTCGATATGGCGAGGATAAAAGGCCTCGACGGTAGGACTTGTATCTTTTCATTTTGTTCAATTTATATCCTGAGGATATAAGCTCGTACTAACGTATCCTCATGTGTGCAAGAATGACATTCAACCCATCTGCCTTACGACAAGCCGTCGAAAGTAAAAATAAGGCTCCTCAAGCCAGGGACCCGGGCAGAAAAATGGAAAGAAACGACCTCGAGATTCAAGGTACGAGCAACCTACAATTGGCCCTAGCGACTCTTCGAGGGCCAATGTAACCTCGTCGGGTTCGGGAAGGCTTGCTGCTCGCCGTGCAACCTAAGGGACTCCAACGGCCACTATCGTCATGGATCTTGACAACGAGGTCATTCCACCACGGCCCGGACAGCTAGAGGATCGAGAACTATGCTCAAAACAATTTAATTTTTTGCACGAACTTTGCTCGAAACAATGTGATTTTTTGTACAAGTCAATTGCTCGACCTTTTTGTTCATGCTAATTGCTTGATCTTTTTTTTTTATTTACTCGATCTTTCTTTTTATGTATTGTTCGACCTATAGAAAGCTCATCCAAATCAACTATTGTAATTTAGGTGGTCGTGAAGTCAACTCGACTTGTAGGCAACTAAAAACTCGAGGATTAAAAACTTTACAAGTAAAAAATCTTATGAACTTTAAAATCTTAAGGATTAAAAAAATTGGATTTGAAAATTTTAATTGTAAGAAACACGAGGATTTTAAAAACTCGAAGGTAAAGACTAAAAAAGTAAAAATCTTACGAACTTTAAAATCTCGAGGATTTAAAAAAAAAACCTGGAACTGAAAATTTTAATTGTAAGAAGCTCGAGCATTTTAAAAACTCGAAGGTAAAGACTTTAAAAGTAAAAATCTTACGAACTTTAAAATCTCAAGGATTAAAAAACTTGGAACCTAAAATTTTAACTGTAAGAAGCTTGAGGATTTTAAAAACTCGAAGGTAAAGACTTTAAAACTAAAAATCTTATGAACTTTAAAATCTCGAGGATTAAAAATTAATTGTAAGAAGCTCGAGGATTTTAAAAACTCGAAGGTAAAGACTTTATAAGTAAAAATCTTACGAACTTAAAAATCTCGAGGATTAAAAACTTGGAACTGAAAATTTTAATTGTAAGATGCTCAGGGATTTTAAAAAATCGAGAACTTGAAGAGTTAAAAAAAATCGAGGACTTTACAGAATTCGATAAACTATCTAATCTATTCGGCCATTCACAAGATCGATATATGTCATAGGCTCGAGCCGTTTACTAATCTTTTTGCATAGGGAATATGTCCGAGGATTTACTCAATTGTTTGACTATAGGTTTGAGCTCGATGATAATGTGATTAGTTCGTCTTAGGTCCTACGTTGAGTGTAGGGCCGATGACAATTTGAATGATCCCTAGGCATGGTTAATCTCGAAGACGTATTAGACCTTGACAGTATTTTAGAAATGGTCATGCTTAAGAATGACAGGGTTTGGTGAGATCATGCATGTAGCATATCTCGGAGGTACCTGTGCGTGACAG
>CAIGRO010035650.1:0-10267 GCA_903798355.1 Fraxinus baroniana | reverse complement strand
GCCCCCCCCCCCCCCCCCCCCCCCGCGGGAATCATTCACTGTTCGGAATAGGGGTTGTGCCTTATATTGAAGTTGGGACCATATTTCATTTCTCGTGCTCAATTTGTTTAGTATATCTATCGGCTGGTGTGTTTCTCCACATGGAATTTCAATTTCATGTCGTTGATGGTTCATTTCATGTATTTATAAGCTAGATATGTGAAATTGTACGAATTAAAGATAACATGTCGTTGGGATATGTTTTAGATAAGCTACAAGAGATTTCGAGCTTTTGGTGCTTGTCATTTTAATCTTTGAGGTTAAATGTGCGAGTCACTCAAGGTCGAAAGGGTTTATAATTCATGAAGCCACTGAGGTTTTCTAGTTGCCATATTATAATGAAGTTTTGATTTACCAGTAATTCAGTTTATAAGAATTATTAGCCCTAACTGCTTCAGAAGTCGTACAAAAAAGAGAGATACAGCGTATTTGATTTGAAAGACAGAAATTGTATCCATTATTTTAGCTCTTCAAAGTTAACCAAGTATTCATTTCTGATTTCTTGCATGGTATCTGGGCCTTTTGGGTCTCTGTGTTGTGAGCCAGATTTTGAAGCATATCTCTTTGTATTTTCGGATGTAACAACTGGGAACAATTCATTCATTGTACAAAGGTCTTGAGATTCGTGATAATGGGTGCTCCTAAGCAAAAGTGGACATCTGAAGAAGAAGCTGCTCTTAAAGCTGGCATTGCCAAGTATGGAGTAGGAAAATGGAGTACCATACTCAAAGATCCAGAATTTAGCATAGTTTTGCGATCACGTTCAAATGTGGATCTTAAGGTATGGCAAATAAGGCTTTATCAATTTTGCTACTTTGATTTTGAAGGAAAATCAGTTTTAGTTGGAGTATTCATAATTTGATCAAGTGAAAATTTATGTACTGTGAAATGACACTGATGATGTTATTTGGATACGCACATTTTTGCTCCTGTCAGTACTTGATTGTTTTGTTGTTTAAAACAGGATAAATGGAGAAATTTGAATTGCATGGCAACTGGTTTGGGTTCTCGGCATAGGGCAAAGGTTTCGTATAAAAGCAATCAAGTGACTCCCAAGATTGCTAAAGACACCATTGTTCCTAGCGCAGCAGTTGAGAATGGTTCAGAAGTGCTTGATGTGATGCCTCTTTCCTCATCTATTGAAACACCACCGGATGATGGTTCCCAAAAACAAATTTCAAGGTTGAATGGCTTCATTTGATGTCCCTTTTATATCCTTAACTCTGTTGGCCAAATTGAATTACAGTAGGCCTCTTCTACCTTTTAAAGTTTAGTACCTACAAGAACAGTTGACACCACAGATTAATCACGAAGGAACTTGTTGATCAATGTCAATTAATTGTGGTGATCTGCTGAAAGTACTATAAATGTTTTACTGTTATTGTGATATATATTGGACTAATAACTTGTGCAAGCCATTTACAGCATGTTTGGTTAGAGTTTAACAATTTATATTATAAATAGATAGAAAAGAGTTGTGGGTAATACTTGTGAGTCCCTTGAAATGTGTGAACAAAAAGTGACACGAGTGTTTATAAACACGAGACAAACATAGGCTAAGTGTTTCGGCTTGGTTTGAAGAAAGATAGACATACAGCTCCTCTTTCTCGGACTAGGCATTCTGGTGGGAGAGGCACTGGAGGGTTGTTTGTTTTGTCATTATATGCAGTCAAGATTTAGCATTGGGACATGATCACTGTCTGTTCATCAATCACCATGACTGGAGTTCGACCTAGCTCGTGTTAAAAAAATGATTTCTGATCTGAGAATGAAGTCTTATGAAATGCATATCATCGTAATCTATAACCTTATGAAATGCATATAGTCGTAATGTATAACCTTTTAGCTTGGAATGAAATGTCTCTATCAATGATTGAATTCTGGAAATAATACCATTTGTTCTACATGTTTGTTGATGGGTATTTTGGTGCTCACTTTCATGAATGTAGGCTTGATGATCTTATATTGGAGGCCATAAGTAAGCTGAAGGAACCTCGTGGATCTAGTCGGCATGCAATTGCACAGTACATAGAGGTGATTTCTACTTACCATAATAAATAGTGAAGAGTAAATGTAGAATAATTGCCTTCAGGTTGAAGCGGCAGCAATGATGTCACTGTATTAGCTAGATTTTCCAGTCAATTGATAATCTTGCTTTGTAGAACATTTTTATGTTAAGCATCTCTTAAAACACTGTGAATGTGTAATTAGAAACCAGTGGATATTAATGCCAAATTCAGAGTTATCTTCTGTGTTTTCTTTCATTTGTTGTCAGCTTAGCATTATGAACTTCTGACTTTACTTTTTATTTGGTAGGAGCAACACTCAGTACCTCAAGACTTCGAAAAGATGTTAGCTACAAATTTGAAGCTTTTGACAGATAATGGACGATTAATTAAGGTACTCCAGTGGTAATATCCCTTTTTGTTTTACCACATGCATATTGTCAGAATCAAAAGGCTGTTAAATTATTTTTCTACCCCTTTGATAAGATTCTGGAAACATAAACATGCTTTGATTATGCATTCCTTCTTTCGCTAGCCTGGATTGGGGGAAAATCAGGTGCTATACATGATATTGGGTTGTCTCAGATACCCAGGTGCCATGATGATCATGCAAGCAACCATTAAGTGCAATAGAGTATGAAAGGGAGGATATACATACCATCACCCACCGAATGAATCTCGTTGGAAATCCATTCCCTCCAAAACCGATTTCAAGAAGCTCCATTCATTGGAGTCATACGTCTTCCAAAGATCATTTTTAAGTATGCATCTCAGTGAAACTCTCTTCCTACAATATTGCTTCTATAATTCTTGAGCTATAATTCTTGAGCAAGGATGACATTTTCAATCAAACTCTATCCTTCACAAATCTGGCTTGTGATTGATCGATAATAGTTCCAATACCAGTGCCAATCTATTGGAGAGGACCTTAATAATAACCTTATAAGTGACATTGCAACATGAGATAGGTCTATAATCACCAACAGTAGATGCGTGACTGCCTTTGGGAATTAAGGCAACGACGGTTGTGATTAATTTCTTCAAGCAATGAGCTAGACTCAAAAAATTCAGCTATAGCCTCCACAAAATCACCCCCAATTGTACTCCATTCTTTCTTGAAGAAACATGACTTGTATCCGTCTGGACCCAGTGATTTATCCTCTCCGATATCAAACAAGACTGCATTTATTTCTTGTACGGTAATATCCATGACGAGAGCATTTGCATGCTCCAATGAGAGTAGTGGCCCCTCCAAAAATTTAGGATCAATGGATTGTTTTGTCAAGTTATTGGAAAGCTGACGTGGATAATTGTGTTCATCTCTCTGGTTAACTTGACATTTTCAGTTCAGCTAGTGAGAAGGAATTCAACTGTCTTGTTGAATGGATTGAACTGCTGTAAAAGTTATCATGTTTCCCTTGTGCTGTTGTGCTGCCTTCCTGCAATAGTTTGTTGGCTCAAACTTGGGAAAATTAGGAACAAGCACAAAACTTGGCTTTTAGCTGCATGTGTTTGGCAGATTTTCATATGAAGTTATAATTGTAGTGTTTGCATTGACAGGTGAAGCATCAGTACAGGATTGCTCCAAGTTCAATGTCTTCTGATGCAGGGAAAGTTGCTTCCATGTATCTTCCAGATGGTACGAAGAATAATCCAGCCAAAGTTATCAGAGTTCTTACTAAAGCCCAAGTTGATGCTGAGCTAGAGCAGATGAAGAGCATGACTGCGAAAGAGGCAGCTGCAGCTGCTGCACAAGCAGTCGCAGAGGCAGAAGCTGCAATTGCAGAAGCTGAGGCGGCAGCAAGGGAAGCTGAGGAGGCGGAAGCTGAGGCAGAAGCTGCTCAGTGTTTTGCCGAGGCTGCTATGAAGGCATTGAAATGCAATACCATCCGATGTTGGTAAAGTCAATCCTTGAGTTTCGAGAATCTGCAGATGGTACCTCTTACTGCACTAGTGCTTAACCATTACATGCATGACTTTAGGATCTATTTTGCATCCAGTCCAGATTGCAGATGAGCAATTGCTTCTTTTACCAGATCTCCGACCAACCCTTCTTGTGATAATGTTTTATTAGTTTTAGCCCTTTGCTTGATATTCCTTTTAACTTATCTTTTCCTGTTATGTACCACTAACATTTCCTAGAAAATTTTCTTAGGCTTTTAGAGTTTGTGGATGGCCATTTTGGGAATTTCAACTGAGCAAATTTTGTCTGCATTTGCCACACTCATAATATCATTTTACATGGATGCAGAACTGCAGATGGCCACCACCTCTCATTGCATCTCTGGATCTTGACAGTGCGCTGGCTAATCGTTTGCAAGCAAGTCAAGTCTATATGATGTAGATATGGATATTTATGTAAATCTGGAATTTTGTCCATAGAACAGTTTCTGAATCTTTTCGGTTTTAATTTTGAACTGAACTTAAAAGGAGAGTAGCTTGAAAACCATATAGAACTTCTGAGTTAAACTACATTATAGATGGTGCTAAATATTGATTTCAAATTGTGGCTCGTGCTAAATTTTTGGGTCCAATTTTCCCTCAAGGACAGTTAATGTTTATCCTCCTTTTTTAAAAGTTCCTAGTTACAAGCTTGAATGTTTTATTGATATATTGGTACCAGAAGTTGATTTCTTGCTTGGATGCCAGCTGATGAAATGAGTTATGGATTAATGTGGCATGCTTTGAGTTCTGCCTTGGTATATTCTTTCTGGAGGTGTTGATTCGCACTAATCTTGTACCCCAATGTCTTATTATCAGAGTTTTAAAAGGTGAAGGCGTGGTGAGACAGCTAGGTCAATTCTCAAATATTACAAGTTATGGCATTACTTAAACGTAAAATGAATTTTAATTTAATAAGGGCCAAACAGGGGCATAATATCTATTTCTTGATTTTGTCAGTGCCAAAATTTAAGACATAATTATATACAACTTGTTAGAAAGATACATTTCTCCTTTTCATTTCCTTCCAAGTCTCCAGTATTTCGTTGGCAGAAGGGACGCCTTCATCTTGTGAATCATCGCTTTCATCAGATGAAATATCAGGATTGAAATCCAACGTATCAAACTCATTATCTGAGAATCCATATTCGTCATCAAACTCTCTTTGAACGTTAAAAGATACTGTAGTGCTAGATCCCAAATCACAGTCGACGTTTTCAATGAGTCCGGTCAGTCTAGCCGACCAATCTCTTTCACGACTGATGTCAAAAAACCCAGACGCCTCCTCTCGACCATTTTCTTCCCCTACTGTGTCGTTACTAGTGTGATCACTACTTGCCATGCTTACAGCGTCATCTTCAACCACTGGAAGAATCCTAAAGATGTTGAAACCAGAAGCTATCGATGACTCTTTTGCATCACACGATCCACAGAGAACTTGCAATGCTTTTGACAAATTTAAGACAGTCGATTCTTTAACTAAATCACGACTCATAAGCGTGTCCAATAATTCTTTCAAATTATCCCGAGTAATTTTGTCCTCGTTTATCTCAAAGAACTCAATCCATTGTTGTTCTCCAACTATATATGGTGCATAAGCCGTTGTGTTGATAATTCTGACAGCTCTTTCGTAGTCCTGTTGAGCAGTGGCTTGACAGACCATTTCCATGAAGAATGACAACGGAGGTATTTCACCAGCTTCTAAAATCATGTCAAAAGCATGTTCCAGTAAATGCCACTGCATCGAAAAAGAGAGAGAGAGAAGAATTTTCAACTTTCAACTTAATTGGAACAACTAATGATAACACTGAGAAATATGGAGAAATAAGTTTTAGTAGAAAGGATGAGTCTGAGGGATTTTACCTTTCCTGCTCGGGATGCTTCCACTAATAGCGTAGCGTGTTTACTACTGAAAAGTTGATAACCGGAAAGGATCATTTTCTTGTACACATATTCAAAGTACTCCCACTGAAGCGCGCTAGCAGACGCCTCAAGCATTGAACTGAAAGTATATGCATCTGGCTTCGGGGAAGAATGTTGATCATTTTCGTTAATTTCAGAACCTGAATCCTGTTTCTTGGTCTCTTCAAATAATTCTTTAGCTTTAAGAAACATGTCATTCTGACCATAAACTTTCAGCATGGCATTTATGATACCAATGTCTGGAGCCACAAGGGTTCTGCAGTGCTCAAATATGGATACACAATCACGAACATGCCCACCTTTCATGGAAGATAATATCATGCCAGTGAAGGTTACCACCAAAGGTCTCGTCTGACGAAGCTTTCTAAGCTTCTCAATCTGCAGGTATGTTTCACAAGAATGGGTATTCCAGTCTACTATAGTAAAAGAATACAGTTATACATACATGCAACTTAACTTAACAAATGGAGAAGTGAACAACAAAAACAGAGGAAAGTTCCACGAATGGCCCATTCCCTTCCTTTTGAAGGAAACTAGAAGGCTAACTTTGTAGTTTTTACTATCACAAGTTAATGTCACTGTCCAAAAGTAGGTATTATAAGGTCCTGCAGTATCATTAAATACACAAAAAAAATTAGAAATATAAATGATTTCCTACTAGAAGTAATTTTAGTACTTTAGTTTCATTTCGCTATGTTATTCAAAATTGCTAGAGTTGGAAATGCTTTGATTGATTGTTCATGATTATGATTCCTAAAACAAACATGCCTCCCGGTGAACTGGCTGTACCCCGAACCTACAAAGGTGAACAAGTAGAGTATAGTAGGGCGCTTGAGAGAACTATCGAAGGAACTCGGCAAAATGACCCCGTAACTTTGGGAGAAGGGGTGCTCTTCTATCTTTTGATTAGGAAAGCGGCACATACCAGGGGGTAGCGACTGTTTATTAAAAACACAGGACTCTGTTAAATGGTAACATGATGCATAGAGTTTGACACCTGCTCGGTGCTCGAAGGTCGACAGTAAAATTAAAGCAGCCGTTAACTTGCATTGTTGAATAAAACATTTGAATGTTCTCTCAATATTGAAATGTTGGTTATCCACGCCCCAATGAATTCAAGTCAACTCAAACAGAGAAATGTAGTCGAAGCAAATTTTACCCTTCTCAAATAAATCCCTGACTTTTTCTGCGAACTATATAGCAATATAACTGATTTCACCTCGACTAATATATATCCCTACTGTATGGACTGATTACATGGATCGTATCAGGCCATTTAGTTCCTAGTCAACTATGTTTTCAGTCAAACTAACACCCATTCACGTTTTGCTTTAGTAATTAGTATTGGAATCCAAGTCAATACGTACAGTCTAAATGATAAATCCAAAGACAAGTATATAATGCTAACCTCCAAAATAGCTTCTTGCCACCTCCCATAGTAGCAAAGGCAGCAAGCGAGCTCATAGTATACACTTGCTGTTCCAACTACACCCCTTCGTTCCATATCCCTGACTGCTCTAGCAGCTTCATCGACTTCACCTTCTTCCCAGAAGGCTTTGACAAGAACTAGGAAGATGCAGATAACAGAGTTAGCAACCACAACATAGCACTTGTTAGACGGGGGTGGGATGGAAATAGGAGTACCTCTGTATGTTAGAGCTTTAAGAGCTTCCCCACTTCTTTTCATCTTCCTGTAAAATTCATGGACAAGGTCGTACTTTCCAGATTGCAGCATTACCTTTCAAAAGCACCTCTAGAAAGGCTCAGATACAAATATGCTTACAGTAAAAAAATAAACTAATCACAGCATTCCATTTAAAACCTTGATATATTCTGTCAAATTAATGAAAAAAGGTCAAAAGAAAGAAAATAGAGAGAATAAAACATGAATTGGGTTTCATTATAATCTCCTTATAGTTTAAAGTCAAAGTCAAACATTAATTTTAAGGAAACATTCACAATTGCCACCTACTTATTATTCACACATTTCGTGGGACCCATTACTCTACATAATTTTTCCCAAAAAAGCTCTAAACTATGCACATCAGTATTTAATCAACACCAGTCTATCCCTGTGAAAATAGCTATGATAATTTTATCCATGGCAGAATTTAGTCTTCACTAAGACATCATTGGCGTCAAATTCACATTAAACTGATTTGCTACATATTCTTCGTACATGAGCTTATTACACCATTTGATTTTCATAAAAAGTTACCTCCATTGCAAGCCCATAGGTTGCTCCATTAGGTCTAAGACCATTCTTTCTCAACTGTTCAAAAACCCAAGTCACTCCTTTCCATTGACAGGTAGGAACACATGCATTTAGAACCTAAAGAAACAATAAAACGTTATCAAGAAAATCAAAGTGACAAACAAAGTATGAGAAATCAAAGAAAACCGCAGAACTTTCTCACAGCATTAAATACAACAACATCCGGTTGAAGGGCAGGATCCCAATTCTTGTATTTCACATTTTTTATCCTCTTTGGTTTTTCCTTCATGGATTCTATAACATTCACCAACTCCTTCAGAAAACCAGCTTGGCCCAGTGTGACAGCCAAACTATGATATGCAGCCATATCAGGATATATGTGTGCATCTCCCTACGCACGATTCAGGATTAAACTTGCATCCAATAATATATAAGGAGGGACCTTAACATTGAAAGCACAATATTCTGATGTAATTATTACTCGCATCAAATTGAATACTTGAAGAGCTTCACTAGGCTTCCTCGATTTCCCAAGTATTGCCAACAGTTTTGTGTATACAAACCTAAAATGAACAAATATATACATAAATACAATACGAAAAACTGGAGTTGGTACACATCATAGACAGTGGCATCCAAGCAATTACCTTTAACAACAATGACATATTTGATAAGATGGACTTGACTGTGTAATGAACATTATTATTGAAGAGCAAACATAACAAGTCCAGTACTACATACTAAACCAGCACGAATGTATTACCTGCTCTTGTAGCATCGATGCTCCTTTGAACTGTACACCCACTCCACAACAGACAGAGCATGTCTCCATTGCCCTCTACTCCCAAGCCCTGCTACAATTTTTAACATTTGCCCTTCAGTAAACTGCAGTTCAGATTGTCTCATCATCCTCGAAAACTTCCAATCCCTCGTACTCAGCTCTGTTAAACTTAATCTTCAACAACACAATTTCACATACAATCAAAATTGCAGTAACAATTACAGAAATACAAAGAGCCCACACATACATGAACAATTAAGAATACCTATCCACAAGAAACTTAATAGTTTCAGCTTCGCCTCTTCGCTTCGGTGGGACCCACTTCTGCTCGTTCTCAAATCTTTCTTCTTCAAATTCAATATCGTTATCCAAGAGCCAAGAAAATTTATCCCTATCCTTCTCAATTATATCACTCAGCTCTCTCAAATGTTCAGGCCTCAACTTCTCTCCACTATATTCCGTGTTCTCACTTGCAAGCTCTCTCAATTGAAGTCTCTCCAGACTCTCCCAAGGCCTCCCCACCATTTTCTTGTCCTCAACTTTGATATTTTTTATAGCTTTGGTGAATCTTTTATATTCACACTTTATGGTTTGAAAATGGGAATCTTCTGAAATTGCCAGTTTTTGAGAATCTGTGAGGGGTGGCGGCTGTTTGGAGGTTTGTTTGGCGAGACGGCGGTTGGATTTTTGAAGCTCTTTTTTACGGAGATTGTGGAGGATTCTTGGGGTTGGTTGGATGCCATTTCTCAGGAGATTTTGTTTGATTTTCTGAAGGTTCAATTGGGGTGGCGGAGTGGGGAGGCTCGAAGGTCCAGTTGCGGCTTCCATGGCTGAGAGAAACAGTGGTGGATTTTGAACTGTGAAGATATATTAAATAAAATTAGATAAAGATAGCAAGAAGAAGATATTCGAAGATAAGAAGAGGGTGTTTGCTAAATATTAAAATCGGATTAAAATTGAAAAATTCGTCGTTATTGTTGACTTTTATTAGACGAGTGAGATCTAATAACGTCTATATTTTCAATTTTAATTGGAACCGAACACGCTCGAAGTATGTTTTGTTATTAAAGATATATATAATGGATTATATAATGTGGATTTGTTATTTGATATTATATTGTGTAAATTTTGAGGTATATGTAACAAACATAAAACCTATTAATGAAAATAAATGATACATATTCATTACAATTTACATAATGATTTAACAACAGATGATGTGACGAAATTTAATTGAATTAAAATTTCCTCAGTCAAATAACTTCTCCACTTGATGTCTACTAAAATATTCTGTAAATAGTTATGCACAAAGAAGCAATTTTCTAAATCGATCCACCCAACTCAACTACATTTGTTCGATAC
>CAIGRO010035644.1:0-10329 GCA_903798355.1 Fraxinus baroniana | reverse complement strand
GTGGCTCGAAATGGACTGAAGCGCATGCTCCTAGACAATGGTAGTTTGGTGAATATCTTTTTTGGCTCTACTTATAATAAGATGTTGGTGGATCATGAACTCCCATGACCACTGCCTTGCATGGGTTCACTAGATAGTATAATTCCAAGAGAAAGGATCGCCCTGGCTGTAGAAATGGGAGTACCACCTCTAGTGGCCCACCACTTTATTAAATTCTTGGTGGTAGACCACTGATTTGTATATCATGGGGTATTTGGAAGGTCAGCCTTAAAAGAATTATAGGCAGTAACTTCCATCCATCACTTGTGCATGAAATTCCATACTGAACATGGAATAGCTACTTCCTAGGTGATCAGATGGGGTTAAAAGAATGTTACCTCAATTATTTGAGAAAGGTCAAACCCCGGGAGTCAACGTTGTGTTTTTTGATACCGAAATGATCGACGCCCCTATAGAAGGACATACTTCTGTAAAAGGAGACGATGTCAAGATGGCAAGAGCTCCTCACAAGGGATATTCTTGAAAGGATAAATTTTAACGAGTTGTACCCTAAATTGTTGAGTCAGAGTCGCAATTCACCCCAACAGAGGAACTGGAGAGCTTTTATGTAGATCTTCAAGACTTCACTAAAAGTTTGCAAGTGGGGAATGATTTTTCGGACGAAACGAATGAGGAGTTAAAGAACCTTTTGCACAAGAACTCGGACGTCTTCACATGGAAGTAAGAGAATTTGATTGAAATAGACTCGAACGTCAGTTTCACCACTTAAGAATTGATCCGAAACGTACCCTATATCAATAGAAGCGAAGAGCACTCAATGCAGAGGTATGAAGCTTTAATGGAGGAAGTCGAGAAACACAACGACAAGTAAAGAGTGTGTATCGACTTCTCTAACCTCAATAAGGCCTGAACAAAGTATAACTTTCCACTCCTTCGGATAGACCAGCTAGGATTCAACTACCGGACACGAACTGCTCAACTTTATGGATGCCTATTCAGATTATAACCAAATTTCAATGTACCCAACAGATGAGAAGAGCACTTCTTTTATCGTAAATAGGGGTTGTATTGTTATAGGATAATGCCCTTTGGATTGAAAAATGTTGGAGCCACCTATCAAAGATTGGTAAACAAGATATTTGTTGACCTCATTGGCAGAACAGTGAAGGTCTACGTGGACGATATGCTGGTAAAAAACCTCCAAACAAAGGATCATGTAAAGCACTTGTATTATGCCTTCTAAATTCTAAGAAGATATATGATGAGGCTGAATCCACTTAAATGCTCATTAGGTGTAGCCTCTGATGAATTCCTTGGGTAAGTTGTTAATCGGAGTGGAATTGAGGCGAATCCAAAAAAAATTAAGGCTCTGATCAAAATGAGATCACCATAGAAGCCTATTAAGGTGCAAAACGCCAAAACCTTACGGCAGGGTGGCAACACTCAATCGTTTTGTCTCGAAGGCTACGGACATGTGTCTTCCCTTCTTCAAGATTGTCAAAGAGGGAAAAAGGTTCCAACGGAACTCAAAGTGTGAAGAAGTATTCCAAGCATTGAAAAATCACTTCAAACAGATCCTATCCTATCCAAACCCAAAGCGTGCGAGCTTTTGCTGCTTTATTTGGATGCATTTGATGTGGATGTTAGTTCGGTTCTTATAGGGAAAGAAGATATACACCAATTGCTCGTCTATTACATAAGCAAAGCTAAGGATGACAAAAAAACTCGTTCAACCCGATACTCGTGGGACCCTACCCTGAATGGGATGGGGGTTACCCACCTAACCGAGTAAACGGCGCGAGGGTCATTATCTCGAAGCGAATATGGGAAAAATTGTCCTCGCCCTGTTTAAAACTAATTTCAAATTTAAGTTTCTTATCGAACAAAAATAATAAATTTATCATCATTTATAAAAATAACATAAATTGCTTTTAACAAATTAGTAAAAAGTAATAATATTTATTAATTAAAAACATAAAAAATAAAAGAAAAAATCAAAATAAATAAAAAATAAATGGGGCAATATACCGTCGAATCGCAACTTGAGAAATCCCTATTCCATGACTTATGGAGCCGAAGCTATGAACCTAGTGGAGGTTGGAATACCCTAGCCCGTCATATTCACTTTAATGAAGTAACGAATGACGAGCTGATGAGGCATAAACTTGAATTCCTTGAAGAAATGAGGCAAGATTCTCAAGTAAAGCTCACCACATAACAACGCAAAATGATTTACTACTACAATACCGAAGTAAAGAGAAGCGCATTTCACATAGGCGATTTGGTGCTCCAAAAAGTTTTCCCATTCTCAAAGGAACCAGGTGCAGGAACATTGGGAACCAGTTGGGAAGGCTAGTATCGAATTATAGAGGAGCTACAACCTGACACGTATAGAATTTGAAAGAATGGATAGAAAATACTACCAGTAGGGAAACTTTCAGATTGAGATGTACCTTTGTCGTGTAAATTTTGCTACTTTTTTCCTACGCAAATGAACCATCCGTCGTGGAGAAAGCCCTTGAAGAGGTACATGATGCCCTTCATGGAGTCACATCTATCAAGGATATCCACTTCGTTAAGAGAGGCTCGTGACGTCCCCACTAAGATCGCCTCATCCGTCCTTCGAAGGTGATGCGCTCCATGAATGAACCATTCGTCGTGGAGAGAGCCCTTGAAGAGGTACGTGATATGTTCTACATGGTCACCTCTATTAAAGATGTCCACTTCATTAGGAGAAGCGTGAGACGCCTCCACTGGGGTTGCCTCATCCATCCTTCGACGGTGATGCTCTCCATGGATGAGCCATTCATCATTGACAAAGCCCTTGAAGAGATGTGTGATACGTTTCACGAGGTCACCTCTATCAAAGATGTCCTCTTTGTTAGGAGAGGAACGCGACGCCTCATTGGGGCCGCCTCATCCGTCATTCAAAGGTGATGCTCTCCATGGATGAACCATCCTCCGTGAAGAAGGCCATTAAAGAGGTGCATGTTACCTTCCATAGGGCCACCTCTATCAAGGAAGTCCACTTCATTAGGAGAGGCACGTAACGTCCCCATTAGGGTCACCTCGTTCGTCCTTCAAAGATGATGCTCTCCATGGAAAGTCTTTGAAGAGTTGCATGATGCCTTCCATATGGCACGTTTATCAAGGATGTCCTCTTTGTTCGGAGAGACGCATGACACCCTAATTAGGGTCCCCTCATCCATCATTCGTAGATAAAGACTATTTAATACTGCAATCACATTGTCACTTTAATGTGGTTGATGTAAAGTTACAAACTAGTAAGCATGCGAGGTGATTACATTTGAAGTCTTATTCAGTAAGCAAGTGAGGTGATTGCATTTGAAATTTCATTTGTTAGGCAAGCGATATGATTACACTTGAAGTTTCATTCATTAAGAAAGCGAGGTGATTGCATTTGAAATTTCATTTGTTAAGCAAGCGAGGTGATTGCATTGAAATTTCATTCATTCATTAAATTTCACATTCAAAAGACGAGGCCGAAGCCATTACAGTACCAGGCAAAAATGAAAATTGAAGAATCTACAACTACGATGGCCCCATCCCCCACCTCTTCCATAAGGTCTTTATCGACCTCAATATCAAGTCGACCTCTAATAGGCCCACCAAACTCATCCTCGAGGAAGCCAACATCTAGCTCTAGATAGACCTCTCTCAAGCGAGTTGGCATTTGCCGGGTGTTCCATGAAGCCAGTAATTGGTGAAGTCATCATATTCATTCGTTTGATCTACGTTGTCGATATAATTTTTCACGATCACCTCGTCCATTGTCTTCACTTCAGCTTTCTGAGATCATATCTCTTCTTTCTGGGCATTAGTCAATATCCTCAGCTCGACTTTTTCTTCATTTACCTCCACCAATGCTTCCGAGGTGATCCGCTAATGTTCATTGGACTGGTCGTTCCTTTTCGTTAGAGCTGCCCTTGAGAAATAGACTCATGGAGTTCATTCTTCAATTGATTCACTAGTATCTCAGCAACATCCAACTTTACATCTGCCTTGTCTTTTGCCTTTTTGACCACTTTTTCGAAGCCTCTAGCCTATGGCTCAACTCATTGTTTTATCTCTGGAGGCTCCGAATAAAGTCCTTTAGTGCGCGGGCCACACATGCATTATTCACAGGTAATAGATCCTTAACCTCACATGAGGCGAATTGATCCTGCCGCTCATCAGTTCAGAACCTGTTGTGTAGCTGGGCAGTAGAATTGGTTTTAGAGAGAACGTCTCCAGGACAGTCTTGGGGTGCTCATCTTATTTTGTTCTAAGAAAGTCTATTGACTTACCACTACGTGAGGGATTAGCAGACCTCTTCACCCTTATGTGAGGGGGAGCCGATGGTTGATCTAAAGCTACAGGCGTTTTCTTCATTACCATCCCTAGTGGCGCCTTTGAAGGGGATCCCTTGATCACCCTAATGGGGAGAGGATGAGGTGGATGAAGCTTGGCCACAGTTGGGACCGAAGACAACGCCCCATATGGGCCTACTTTTCTTCTTTTTATTAACGAAGCGTCCTCTTCCACTTCGTTATACTCCTTTGCTGGCAATTGCATTTTGCTAAGTTGGTTTAGCTTCCCAGCCTATTTCTTATATGCAGCTGAGCTGGTCTTCAAGGCCCTCACCTCAACCACGCTTCGATGGATTATGGTTAAGTTGGGCCTCACCGGCTTTTTTCTT
Organism: Fraxinus baroniana; assembly: GCA_903798355.1. NCBI lineage: Eukaryota > Viridiplantae > Streptophyta > Magnoliopsida > Lamiales > Oleaceae > Fraxinus > Fraxinus baroniana. The sequence goes on along the minus strand of CAIGRO010035644.1, from coordinate 5,630 downwards.
TAAAAAATTGTCTGCAAAGAGTATTGTTAGCATATTCATGTCAGAAATTGTACAAAAAGGTAGATGCAGATAAGACTCACCTTGAGAAGTCATTAGCCCGTTTGGAGTAAAGTGTGCATTCTTGTCAATCATCTCGTTTTAGCTCCGATCCTTCAGGGAAAGTTGATAAATGTAGATGATGATGTCCCACTGTTTCGCAGAAACTTCGTACCTCGACAGCATACAAGCAAATAAAGTATTAAACAATAAGAACCCCTTTTTAAGTCAAGACAATTAGGTAGAAGAACTTACTAGCAGTAGAGTAAGTGGTTGGAACTATAAGGGAAGTCATGGGGCCATCTTGTTGTCCCACTTCCCAAATGCACAAAACCATGATTTTATCTACTCCTTACAAAAGAGGGCATATCTACTACGAAAAGGGAGTGAGACCACCAGGTAGTTAGGTAGTAACATCTCTTACTTTTGTGGCCTCTGACTATGTTATTTTGGAAGTATAGTGGAAGACGTTGAAAGGCATATCGACTCCCATGATGGCCTAACGACATAGCATCCACGACCCAAACATTTATCCCAAAAGTTCGGATGAAATTGGGTTAGAGCCAGCCCATAGGAACGGAGAACTAGTTTAAAGAAGGGGTATATAGGAAGCTTAAGACATACTCTCAGCAAATTTTCACTTAGGGACACACAAACTGGCCTCGGCTAGCAGACCATTTCACTGCAGTCGGGAACAATAAGTCAATGCTATCAGGGATCCTAAAAACCTCTCTGCACCTAGCTATCTTTTCTGAAGTGATATTAGAGGGATAATTAGAAGACACCCACCTAACTGATGTATCTACATGAGGAACAGGTAATCTTCATATATTTTTCCCCGACTTGATGGCCCTACCCATCTCTTCTGAAGAGACAACTATGGGATCCCTCATTTTCGAGCTCCCCACAGCAAGTCTCTCCTCACTTATAGTTTTGGTCCGAGAACTTCGGACACCATTTTTGAATTTGAGATAAAGTGGAGGAAACAAAAAATGGAGAATCACCTAAGGTTTGAATTTTAAATAAACTAATGATTGCCGTAGACTGTCAAAAGATTGTCAGAATCCCTGAATGCTTATCGCCATAAACAAAGATATGGAGAATGGTAGGAAAATTTCGCAAAGGACGAAAAGAAAGCCTATAGAGTGAGAAGTTTGGCCTTATATAAGTGATGTTAAGACTCCTCAGCCGTTGGATGATAATTGATCACATCCTTGCTGTTCAAATTTTTGGTTCTTCAGAACCATTGAATTCAAACATCACATATAATAAATGGCACTGATGGCTTGGTCTACCTCACGCACCTGCACAAACGCGTTGCATCGAGCTCACTCTGTCGCCCACCATGATTACCATTTATTACCTGAGAAAAGTTCCTTAGAAGCTAGCAACGCCTACCTAATTCCTTTGAGAAAACGCAAAAGCTTTCAAATCATTGGCACTCAGAGTGTCGTCCTCTAGTAAGGACTTTATCTTTGCTACTTCAACTTTTCTCAAAGTTACAACCACTCTGAACTTTGTCCTCTAGCCATGACTTTACCTCTGTTATCTCAACTTTTCTCAAAGTTGCAGTAATTGGAGCTTCGTCCTCCAGTCGGACTTTGCCTGTACTACTTCAACCTTTCTCAAAGTTGCAATCACTCAGAGCTTCGTCCTCAAGTCGGACTTTACATGTACTACTTCAACTTTTCTTAAAATTGCAATCACTCCGAGCTTTGTCCTCTAGCCAAGCTTCGCCTATGCTATTTCAATTGATCATGGCTCTCCTAGTGAGCCTCAGCTCATCCGCTCACATTACTTCATCAAATTTCCTCAAAGTCTCACTACTTTTAAATGGCCATGTTAACAAAGTCCATACATTATATAAATATCAATGCACAGACTTGAGTGACTAATATTACAAGATCTCAACATCCACCACGTGCTGGATGATGAGATCTGAAGCTTTAGTTCATCTGCTATGCAGCAAATGCTAAGGCATGCCCTCTGCATCGCCTTGTCACACCCTAATCAAACTGACGAAGAGAGTGAATCGAGAATTAATCACGTAAGTTCAAAGTGACGAGGTGGACCTCAACGTGATGAGGTGAAAAGAGCTCGACTGCAATTTTTGCCACAAACAACTATGCTTCATCCTAATATGCTAAGATGTCTTTAATATAAAGATCTATTCAAAATCAAATTCTCACTAATCGATGGGACACTTGTGTAGCAGACGCCAAAATGTCAAGTCAAGCATTACNTCAAAATCAAATTCTCACTAATCGATGGGACACTTGTGTAGCAGACGCCAAAATGTCAAGTCAAGCATTACATGTCGGAAGCATTAAACACCCATCCAACTATGGATTGATTGATTGATGCATATGAAAGAATGATCCGGCCAGGATATGAAGCCATGTGCCTCACATGACATATCCAATGGTTCCTTTCTCACCCCATTTACTATAAATATCCACACTCACACTATTAGAGGAGGGCTTTTTTGAATATAACTCTAGCTTTTTTACACGCTGCACTTATCTCTATACAACCGTATTCACGTTTCGACAATACTGATTTGTCTGTCGGAGTGCTCGCGACGAAATCCACCCTCACCGAAAAAGGTCATCAGTGAGTAACAGTGTGTCACAAACGTGAAAGAAATGACTTATGTGGAGTTGCATCTTGTTGGCCACGTGTCGGATCACTTCTTGGGATCAACAGTACATTCAAATTGTTATTAATTTATTATCAACTTCTTTTTAACATTAACCTTTATGAAATGTAGCAAAACTGGTTATTCTTTTCATTTTGAACACTCCAATAAAATAAGGAATTTGTCCTATCTTTAAATAAGCACAAAAAAAAACAACTAAATTAAAAAATAAAAGAAAGGGTAATTATCACATAACGTTCTCAAATTTTATTGTTATTGTGAAAAACATCCATACCTTTCATATTTGGGCATTTTCACCCTTATTTTCACATTTCATTGCGCAAAATGTTATTTTCACCCATTTTCTCAATTTAAAATTATGAAGTGGCGAATATACCCCTACCTTTAAATAAAAAAATGGAAAAAAAAAAGCAATTGCAACCATAGTCCTAAGTTTTTTTTAAAAACGCAAACAAGTCACAAATAAATTATTAAAAGGGTTACATAATGTCCTATCTTTCATCGTTATTGCGAAAAAGTCCATTCCTTCAATTTATTTTTAGTATTTTCACCCTTAATTATACTTTGATTGTGCAAACCATAATTTCCATCCATTTTTATCCAAATTTTCAATAAAAACTGTGAAATAATGAATATACCCTCATATTTAAATAAAATTATATTTTTAAAATTTTTAATTCTTTAATAATTTATTTGTGACTCATTTGCATTTTTTAATTTTTAAATAAATTTAAGTGGGACTTGTTTGCATTTTTTTTAAAAAATAATTTTTAATAATTTATTGGGGACTTGTTGCATTTTTTTAAAAAAATTGGGACTATGATTGCAATTAATTTTTTAACTTTTTATTTAAATATGAGAGTATATTCGTCATTTTACAGTTTTTTATTGAAAAATTGGATGAAAATAGATATAAATGATGGTTTGCACAATCAAATGTGTAATTAAGGATAAAAATGTCCAAAAAATGAAAGGTTGGGACGTTGTTCGTAATAACGGTGAAAGATATGAACATTATGTGCTAATTATCATTTTAATAATTTATGTGACTTATTTGTTTTTTTAAAAAAAAAAATGGGACTATGGTAGCGGTTAATTTTTTTCTTTTATTTAAAGATGGGGTATATTCGTTATTTCATAATTTTTAATTGAAAAAAATATACGAAAATGACCTTTTGCACGTGAAAATATCAAAAAATAAAAAGTAAGAACATTTTTCAAGAGGCTAATTCCCCAAGCACAGGGGAAACTTTCACAAGGTCATTACCGACCCCTCACTGTGCGCCGAGGCCCACAGCTAAATAAAAAAAAAATTTTGGCCCCGCACCCCTTCCCCCCACCCCCAATCACTTCTCTTTTCAAGATAACAATATAAAATGGAGACATTACGCGCTAATTACCTAAACGGAAATATGCGGTGAGAATCATAAATCATTTTGAAATGAACAAATAGATTAAAAAACGATTAAAAATGATTGATAAAAAGGAAAACTCAGAAAAAAAAAAATGTCCTCCAATTACCCCCCATTCGCCATTCCCCAATCGAATCCATCCCACCACCCACCTAAAACTCACCTAATACTCATCCACGGCGGCGGCGGCGGAGATTAATCTTTTGAAATCCCCAAATAAATTTCTCGTCCATTATCTCACACACAAAAGCACTCGAAACACACACTAGAAAATCGAGAAATGGCCGTGGTACAAACGGTTTTCCTGCAATGCCCCTCGGTTTCAATTTCATCTTTCTCATCATCACCATCTGCTGCAATTAATCGCGTTCCTGTGAAATTTACAGTTTCTTGTAGCTCCGTTGCGTCTCCAATTACTGTTGTTAACGGAAGTGTGGATAAGGGCCCATCCGAGAGGAATGAAGTTCGGCTCGGTTTGCCGAGTAAAGGCCGAATGGCAACGGATACTCTCGAACTTCTCAAGGTAATCGTGTTTGCATATGTATACGCGCTTAATTTATATACGATGTCAATTTTGTAATGTTGGAATTTGAGAGATTCTGTAGTGCAGGTTATTCGTGACTAATTGTCGAGTCTTGGATTCTGATTCCATCTTGAAAGTCAACTAGTTTGATAACGTAATCTTGTAATCAACTGCTAGTTCGGATTCCATCGTAAGGTCAAATTGTTTGAAAAGACTAATCTCGAAATTTATTCAAATTGCTCGATCGAGCTTTTAAGCTCTGTCACAGTATTGAACCTTGGGGTCTATCTTTAAGAGTTAAAACCTGTGAAGAGAAGTAGCTCAAGTTCTTACTTTGATTATTGTTTTCGTACTTAAATAATGTGGGATTTTCACTTTACCCTTGAACACCAATTGATTTTATTTTATTTTTGGTTTTGTTGTGGGTCTGTAAAGGATTGCCAATTATCAGTGAGGCAGGTGAATCCACGACAGTACATTGCTGAAATTCCTCTGGTGCGTACACTTCTTCACATGAGCAAGTTTTTCCAATGTTTTTCTGGTAAAACAATTGATATCACTATTGGTATTGGGCTATACAGTTTTGAGTAAAAATGAAATTATCAATTCGATTTTTCCCATTTTGGGATTAGTCTGTCTAAAAACTAAGTAGATTATATCGTAGCTGTTCTTTCTTCAATACTGATGTTGGCTTATAAGTGAAATTATGGATTTTTGGGTTGCATTTTTATGTTAATCCACTCTCATGATGTCATAGACAGTGGAAGCCGATGGGGAGTGACGGTTGAGGAGTCCCATATTTTTCCACAAATTCTCCCATGTTTCCCCTTTCCCCTAAGTATTTCCTTTTCCCAGCCTCTTGGATGGATGATATATCTTACCTTTTGTTTCTGGACTTAATTTCTTTCTGAAAGTTACCAATGTTGACGGGAAGTTGATAGCATAGTTTGAAAAAACGTAAACGGGTACTGAGGCGTTTTTTTTTTCACGAGGCGAGGCG
>CAIGRO010035632.1:0-12867 GCA_903798355.1 Fraxinus baroniana | reverse complement strand
TACAATTATAGTTTGTATAATTTAGCGTACATGGAATAGATACATGCATGTGAATAAATCAACAAAATACAAATAAATGTTAGTTAATTATTATTGTACATTCATGTGAATAAAAGGTAGCAAGGCTATAATGGTTTAAAAATTAGTAGGGGTATAATGGTCTAAAAATGATTCTCATCTTATGTGATATTTAGATATATTATAGATTAAAAAACGAAAAGTAAATTGTTGACCCAAAAAAATATATCAACGATATGGCCAACAGATTACAGGCCTCTCACGTCCACGCAAGTTAGATTCCTACACACTTGGACGAATTGTTAACCACACGTGGCCTTCTCCGGATGGGGTTGACCACGCGCACTCCGACGGTCAAGTTAGTTGGGGAAAAAGTTAAGAGACTGTGAGAGCTTTGAACGTGAGCTTTCAATTAATAAAAAAAGGTCGGCTTGGAAGTCGGTAATTAATAAGTCTGTGTAGCAAGAATATAACTTTGAGAGTCTAAATTTGCCTCCTTTGAATGGTACTAAGTGTGAGCATTTATACTTGAGCAAAATAAACGAGGTCCGTCGAATGATGTGATATGTGGCCTCATTTGGTTGATTGATCGTTTTTGTCTCATACGTCAATCAATCAAGACATTAAATGCTAAAGCCACTTTCATATCCATAAGTCCTAGCTTGGCAGTTTGGATTTAACCATATAACTGTTCAGATACATCGATGGTAATGAATTGTCTTATCAATCATTCACCGTAAGATCTGTTTAAGATCTTGCAACTGTCTCGTCAAGACCGATTCCTGCATGGGGGTCTACCCAAAATGACGTCGGTCCAATCTCGTCCTATGACGAGAAGGGTCGCCTCTATACAACGGGGACGTCCTCACCGCTGTGTAAGGTGTGGCCCCTCCCTCAGATGATTTGTCACATAGTTTAATTAGCGTTACCAGCGACCTTTAGTTTATCTTATGAGTGACATAAATTATTATTCAAATAATTGAATTATAGTAGAATTAAAATCGTTTAAAAAATTATTCTCGCTTGGTGTGATATAGACCTACCCCGTTAAAATCACGAATGACTGGGGCCAACGTGAATCTGACCCACTGCCACTGAAAACCTTCGGGGATAAAACCGTCATTTGGCGATGTTGAATTCCTAACTTTGAAGCAAAAGAATCTCTTCCCTCACTGCCCCCAATCAATCATCATCCCATTTCACACCCTTCCTCTGCTCTTCTTCAGGTATGCAAAACAAGCTATTCTATTTCCGTATCTTTATATGATGTATCGATGTGTAAAATCATTTAATCTTTGTACGAACTTGCGAATCAACCTTAATTTATTCTATTTGAATGCTGTTCTCTCGAATCTCGATCTCGTTTCAGTTCTGTTTTTCCTTCCTCGTAATTTTCATGCTTGTTTGATTGGTAAGTAACTCTTTTTGTTCAGTACCTTCAATTTACTTGATTTTCCATGAAATTAATTTAATTGGTGAAAAGCCTGAATTTCTTGAACTTAGCTTTGTATAAATTCCTTGCGGGCCCTATGAGATAATTTTTTATTACGTCAATTAAATATTTTTTACAATTATGTCAATTGGAGCTATGCTAATACTGAGGAAACAACTGTATTTGATTCTCTGCTCCTGTGCATGCACAATTACACGCGCCTCATAATTTTGAAGCTTCTTTGTTCACTTTTGCAATATATCTTTGAGGATGTGACGCCATTTCTAGTGTGAAGTTCTGATGGATACTGATAAATAATCTATACCTTTATTTTTTTTGAGACTGGTTATATTTGTAGTCAAACAGTTATGGTGGGGCATCTATAGCCAGACAGCATACGCTACCTATAACCCAGTGCTGTTCATGTGAAGTATCTTTTGTTCGTTTTGGATCTGAATGCAATTCTATTTTACCCCCACAAAAGAAAGACGAGGAAAAGAAATGGAAGAAACATAAATATTAAATAGAAGAGTCTACTGTAGTTATAGGTCCATCTTTATATTTTACTAAAGCCTAAAGGCAAACGTAATCTCACAAAATGTTTTAGGTTATCTATCAAAAATGATAATGTGCTATGTGCAAGGTCTAGCTTTAAAATAATCAATGATTATAAAAATAATATACTCTCTCTGTAAATTTCTGAATTAATTTTCCATCCGCCACTTGTCTCACTGATATGCACATTGATTAAAAGAACTATTTGAAGCTTACGCCTCGAAAACATCATCACATAAGGCTTTCATGAAGTGTCATTGTGAGGTTCCGCTTGATTTGGCGACTCATGCCTATTCCATGGATATTGCAAGTACAAAGATTCTCGTTGTTTATTGTTTTTATAAGTTGTCATTCCAATGCCGTCTTAGTTCTATTACCATGATGATGTTATTATGTGCTTATGCTGTCCTACGATAGTCTAGTTGGATAAGTTGTCTTCTTTAAAGTGTGGATGGATGGGATGAGCAAATTTTAAAACTTTTTCTAAAATTAAAGAAAGATTACATCACTCTGTATCCCACCAATGCAATTTGCCAACATCCCGTTGATATATATTTTCGTCTATTCCAGGTATGGTTGTAACCCGGAATTTGGTTGAAGACAATTTGAGCCTGTAACTTTCAGCCTTCTCAAATTTCATCAGGTTGCCCTCTTGGTTTACCTCTTATATACATGTAATTTGCTGTTTTGACATTGGTTTTTTCTCTCTGAAACTGGATTGATTGTTGAAGTGCAAATAGGAATCCTAGTAATACTGCAGGGTTAACTAATACATTTGCTGAAAGTTACTAAAACTTGATGTTAATTCTGAATATATGCTATACTAGAACCAAAAATTTTATAATCTTGGCATAAACAGACTGGTGTACCTTGCTTATAATTTTGGATTTGCTCATTTAGTGTTTGTGTTGTCACTTTTGTTGTTCAACTTCATTTTTTGAAGTGAGAAAATCTTTGTTCAGTAGTTACTATTTATGTCATTGATTGGTTCCTTGTGTAATTTGAGAAGGTGCTAGTGTCACCTTGTGTAATTAAGATTTTATTTGCAATTCTCAATCATGTTCATTTTCTATAAAGAAACAGTCAAACAGACGTACGTTTGCATGGACGCACAAAAAAATTTTCAGCTGGACTTAACGATGTGTTATAAGATGATCCAATTGTCTTTAATTTGATCCTCAAAACCATAAAGAAGATTAAAGATTGCAAATAGACTGGTAATATGACAAGTTCTTTTTGGAAATTTTATTTTACAGAATAAACCTAAATTAAATGGGAATTAAATGAAGTGAAATCTACTGAAGTTGCATGCCTGTACTATAACAAGAATAAGGTCAATTGTATTTATTATTATATACAAAAAGGATCCTTTTTCCCAACATAGTTGGAAATTCCTTTCGAGGCTCTAGCATGCATACAAATAAGTGGCGATGCTTCTTAAACTATACCACCAGCATTTTTTACCAGTCTTGAAAACAAAATGGGGACGGATTTCTGGTTTTTCAGCACATGTTTGCTATCTTCAAAAAATAGCACTATAGTGGCTAAAGAAGTATTTACAGTTTTCCTTCAGTTTTTGTCATTTCCTCTCACCTTCTGCATGATCACTTCATTTCATGTAAGCTATGATGCACGGAGACTTCTATTAGTGTGGTGTCCGTGTTCGACACGTATAGTGTGTCAGACATCGACGCTCTTTGAACACTCCATGACATGGCAAGATAAACCAAATGTTGTATCCTGTATTCATATATTCTTTAAATTTATATCACTGGAGAAATGGTTTAGAGATATTTCTCGAGTAAGTGTTCGATATGGCATGTGTTGCATTCTATATAAAAAAATAAAATTTTAAAGAATTTAACTCAACGTGTCCCCGATACATCTTTGCCCTACGTTTTTGAAAAATCACAAGTTGGCGAGTCCATCTTGTCGTGTTGCGTGTTGGAGTCCATGTTCGTGCAACGTAGGCCACCCATACCCAATCATGACCAACATTTCTTTAAATTTTTATTCTTTATTTTCTTTGAATTTGTATCACTTAGAGAGAGATTTTTTTTCTTTGATAACTGTGAGTTGGAAGGCCAATTTGCGCATACCTAGACTAATTCCACGAGGTCCTGAAGTTTACGGTCTGGTACTCATCTCAGTGGCCTTGAGGGGGCTCAAACTGTATCACTCGAGGGATATTTTAGAGACATTTCTGGAGCAAGCATTTTATATGCCATGTTGTGTCCTACGTTAAAAAGTATAAAAGTTCAGAATTCTAATGAATTTAAATCTACGTGTCCCTGATATGTCTATGACCTACTTTTTCAAAAAATTACATGTCGGTGAATCCATCACATCATGTTGCGTGTTCGTGTCCGTGTTCATGCCGGTACAACATAGCCTAACCCGCCCATGCCCAATCAAGACCAACATTTCTGGACTTATAATGTAGTGGTACGCCAAAATTGCCTTTGAAATAGTATGTCTTGGATGAACACCATCGGATATTTAGTGAAAAAAAAAAAAAACTACTATACCCCTGCTTTTACTTTTAAAAAATAAAAATAAAAACCTCCGCTCCCCATCCCCCATTGTTCAGCCCTCCATTGGGAATGATCTATTTTTGTTTAGATGCTCGTAATAATATACTTCTTTTCCTGATTTTTCGGTGTTGCACGTGCATTTGTATTAGTATTATTCAATCTAGTTAAATCTAGACTTCATTTACAGCATTGGCATTGCTGTTATTGTTGTCGACACCAATGAAAGGTGATGTAGATTTCATGCATACTCCATGGTTTTATTATATTGATGTTATTTGTTATTTGGTAAGAGAATTTTTTTTCATCTTATCTTGTATTCTTTTCTTCCATTTCCTCCTTCGTGTGACCTAGGAGTTTCTATATGTTTGTTTGCTATTTGTACTTCTATGAATCAGTCATGTTCTTGGAAACTGTCTTATATTACTTCCTGTAGGTAGTCATTGATTAATTTTTCAACGTCTCCATTCAGGAACGTCAGAATTTAAAATGGAGCTGAGTTCCATCGTGGATGCATTTGATCGTGTTACAAAGAAGCAGAAATCGTCGTCCTCAAAATCTCGAGAAATAATTGAACGGATTGGACAAGAAATAGAACAAACTTTATCTAGAATACAATCGAGTCAAGATTCTGCATCTGCAACTGATCATAAGTTGATCCTTAGCGAGGTAAAAACCAAGTTGAAAGAGATTGCTCCACTCAGCCAACTAGAAGGCGCACACAAGGAACTGAACTGTGCGTTGAGCAAGTATCCAAAGATCATCGAGAAATCCTTCAATCCTGATATATCAAAGGCTTATCGTAATGTCGATTTTGATATTCATGCTGTCAATCAAATAATAGCCGGTCATTTCTACCGGGAGGGTCAGTTTGATATTGGTGATTTTTTCATACACGAGTCCAGGGAACCAGAAGCTGCAGCTGATAAATCTCCTTTCTTGGAAATGTATCAAATACTTGAAGCCATGAAATCCCGGAACCTGGAGCCTGCTCTGAATTGGGCTGCCACCAACAATGAACAACTTAAACGAAGTGGATCTGTCATTGAATTGAAGCTTCATCGCCTTCAGTTTGTGGAGATCTTGCAGAACAATGGCCGAGATGAAGCTCTGAAGTATGCTAGAACATTTTTTGCTCCTTATGCTACCAGTCGTATTGCTGAAATTCAAAAGCTTATGGCTTGTCTTTTATGGGCTGGAAGACTCGACTCCTCTCCATATTCCGAATTATCATCCCCCGTGCACTGGGACAAATTGGCTGAGGAGTTTACCAGGCAGTTCTGCAACCTTATTGGGAAATCTTATGAGAGTCCGTTGAGTGTGACAATATCAGCTGGAGCTCAGGGGTTGCCAACTCTTCTAAAGCTGATGAATGTGATGACTAACAAAAAGCATGAATGGCAATCCATGAAACAATTACCTGTGCCCCTGGATTTGGACAAAGAATTCCAGTTCCATTCAATGTTTGTCTGTCCAGTGAGCCGGGACATGGCAAGTGAAGAGAACCCCCCTATGCTGATGTCATGCGGACATGTACTGTGTAAGCAATCTATTACAAAGCTGTCCAAAAATAATAGCACACGGCCTTTCAAGTGTCCTTACTGTCCCTCTGAGGTCGAAGCAGGTCAGTGCAGGCAGTTGTATTTCTGATCTTTGTTAAAAGATTTACTATAGTTGTATTTAATTGGCCTTCCTACATACCCCCACGCCCCATAGAAAAGAAAAGAGAAGAAAAACTGCACTGTATGAATTTTATGGTGTTTCATCTAGAGTAGATTTGGTCTGTGTATACTTTTCTGCTTTAGTAGGCCTGTGATCACTGTTTAATGAAACTGTAAATAGACATTCTTTGCATATTTATGGAAGCATCATGGGCATGTATGCTTCACTTCAACCAGCAAGAATGAAAACTTGGGCCATCATAGTAATGATTAATGAATGGGGGAAAAAGTGCTATCATGGAGGATAAGCAGCAAAAGAGAAAAAAATAATAATAATGATTTGAATTTGATATTTGATCACTGTGGAAGAAGGAATCATTATACATGACTTACACCTTTTCATTTTGTTATGTTAGCAAATATATCTGTAAAATTGACAGACATAATTCTGAAGAAATGAATATGATGATGTGATCACTGGTATGAAATGGTATCACAAAGGGATCATTTGATCAAGTGTGTCCAGATTTTGGACATTTTTGAAATGCCATACAGAATAATGGGATCAAAATCGAATATATTAGGTAACAAGGGCTGATGGTGGGTGTGATTATAGATATTGCATCATCAATTATATTCAAAATGGTGAAATGGATCACTACCGTAACCTAGGAATACACTTCAATTTTACGTTTGGGGCAACATGCCCTTTGCAAAAACAGAGTAGATAAACGAAAGGTGGGCAATTCATAATTTATGCTCAAAAAGTTGTAAAGCTGCGCAATTTCAGGATACAAAAAGTCACAATATAAGGTAGATGAAAGTGCCCTTTCTAGTTTTAAATTGTTCCAGATTCTTCTTCTACTACTCTTTTCTACGCAGACTTTCACTTTAAAAAGTTTCCCTTTCTTTGCCTTAATATTTACAAACGTTTAGCTAAAGTCATGCCAACATCTAATTATTACAACATTAAAAGTTTGTTCCCATTTTTATTGGGATTTTCACCAAAACATATATATATATGTAAAAAAAAAACTATGTGGCCATCTCAATTTATGATGCGTGGTCTACAACTCTATACCATGTGGACCATCTAAATTTTAGGATAGAGAAATCCAAGTTGTTGATGAACTTTCAATTTTCCCCAACTAATTGAAAATGACTTCTCCTTTGGGAAATTAAAAATTCTAATCAGAACCTGTTTACTTCAAATTTAGAGGTGTTTGGTGTAGATTAAAATCAGTTTTTTAGAAGATTGTGATAAAAGTTTTTAAAATGTGTGATTGAAAAGATGTGCTTGATAATGATTGTTTCACTTTAATTTAGATTAAAAAGGTGACCTTATAGCTATTTAATTTGGTAGAATACCTAGAACTTGAATTGGAAACGCCTAAAACACCTTTCAATATCAACATAGTCTATGGTACTAAACCTGTGGAGATGGATGGATGGATCACGAATAAGAAGAAAAGATAAATTTAGGAATTTACTGAAATTCTAAATACAAAATCTTTAGTGGCAAAGGCAAGGCCATAGTAGCAGCAATAATAGAAAAATGAAGTGACCCTCCTATCTTACAAAGGCCCCCTATATTCTGATACAATGCTTCAATCAACACATTTCTTGCGTCGTCTAATGCATGCCTTGTCTACAATGTGGGGCTCAATTGCACCTATCCTCACTTCACCTAATGCTACTTGTCCAATTCATAAAAATATTATCCTCAATTCAATAGTCATACATAATTTTGAATTCAACTAAATCAATTAGGTGTCATTTGCAATTATCGATTGGCTTTCAGAAGTAGAGAAATTATTCTGTTCGCTTTCGTTAGAGAAATATTTTTTCAATAAAAACATGCAAAGAAACAAAATAAGTCTGCTTGGTTGGACTACTAATCAGATTAAAATTGAAAATATGATCGTTGTTGGGTCCCACTCGTCTAATAAAAGTCAACAATAACGACTAATTTTTCAATTTTATTCCAATTTTACTCTCTACCAAACACCCTCTAAAAGCCCTCACTGCCACAATCAATCACTATTGTGGGGTTCCATATTTCCCTTTCAATAATCCCTTTGTTTGTTTCTCTCTGCAGAAAGCGCGTAGCCGTCGGGTACCCTTTGTTGTTATCCCATTCAAATGGACCCACCTTTGTACTTAATTTTATACATAAAATTATTTCCATTTTCTGTATACCGAACAAGAAAAAAGAAATTATTATTAAAATCTAGCATTTTCAAAGCCGTGTAAATCGCTGACTCTATTCAAAGACTTTCTCATCATGGCTACTTTAGCCAGCCTCTCAGCTGCCCTCCAAGCCGATGTCGGCGTAAGCGGCTCGGCTTTGTTCTCGATGGGAGCTGCTGCCCTTTCGTTCGCGTTCCTCCTCCCATTGTGCACCTGCTGCATTAAATTCTGTCTCTTCCAATTCAAATCAGCCAGCTCAGCTTCCAACCCGCGAACAAACTCCTCACCCGATCCCGAACCCGACTGCAGGATCAATGCCCTAGCTGAAGCCAACATATGATGCGCGCCGGTTAAGTCATTTCTCTCTACAAGTCTCCTGCTTTCAGCGACGGCGCGTGTAGTGATAAAAAGGCATCTCAACCTTTGGATTTCGAGAGTGGAGGATCCGACGGCGCGTGGACGGGGAATCACGAGGGCTTGTTCTTTGCCGTATATGGGTTCTTGAGTTGACGGGTCTATGTAAGAGCATCGAACGGACAGTACGTGGTGGGCCCAACTAAATGATGATGGGACTTTTAATTCTATCAATAATTCTCTTTCTTCTTTAGAATACAAATCGCCAATCCGGGATGCGCTTGACCCGGATCCGAGAAAAACGGGTCGAATCGTGTACGAGTAAATCGCCGATATCTCCGCCGAAGCTGAACCGGAAATGAATTTCAACTGGATCTTAAGATCTTGAATGACCGTGCTTAATAAACTCCCAATGCATTTGGCAATGGTTTCATCTGGTGGCGCGTTTAAACACGCATTCAGGCTGACTGAATGCACCGGTATTTCAGTGTGCGAGAAGCGCGTTGATGACACTAATGGACCATTTCTATGGCCGACGGAGAAAAGCATGATGCTGGCTGATGGGTTTTTCTCACGGCGATCTTCGATAACTTTGGCCGCTTTTTTCAATGCATCCGTTGGACTCGCAGCTGCTCCATCTAGTGCAACAATGGCGTCAATAATCCTTCGGGCCGACCTTCTGCCGGCGGTGGTCATTCTACGCAGCGGCAGCAACCGCTTCGAGTTGGTAGAAAATGCCACAATCGACAGCCGGTCCGCCGCAGAGAGTGATGAGACGACCAATCTCATAGTTCTTTTCATCATAAGCACCTTTTCTGTGGTTACACTACTGCTGACATTGAGGACCGTCACCAAATCAATTGGAGCTCTCTTCACATTCTTTGCAGGGGCTGGCGGAGCTTTGATCTTCAAAACCACAGCGTAGGTCTCGCTGCTTCTCCCCACTGACACAACCGCGGCCTCCGGCGACAACGCCACCTCAACATTCTTTAGCTTCAGTTCTGGACTGGTTGTATTATTAGCATATCCATTCACAAAAAATCCCGGAAATTCTTCATTCTCCTCCTCCGTTTCATCAAATTCTGGTATTGGATTGAATCTAGCTCCAGAAGTGGGCGAAGATAGAGGCTCATCATCATTGTACACTTTCAAGACACCTCTTTTGTCGTTCTTGGAGTTTGCATCTCTAGCGATTACTCTCTTGTGCTCTTGGTGGTAATCATTTTGGGGAGCGGATAAAAGATGCAGCTCCTTCCATGTGGAGTTGCAAATAGGGCACGTGAGGGAGCCTTGCTTCTTCACATGCACCGCGATGCACGGAAAGTGGAAGCTGTGGGAGCACTCCGCCGTGAAAATGGCCGTGCCTTGTCCTGTCTTGATGTTCTGCAAGCATATTCCACACCTACTCTGCACAAGAATTAAAAAAAAAAAAAAAACCATTATTAGTAAATGAAGTCAAATGCTAATAACCGAATTCTACTGTTTGAGATTGAAATGATGATTAAATAATAATAATACCTTTGAGATACGGAGAGTAGATTTGAGTAGAGAAAGGGTGGATGGGGATCGAGGGGAAGATGGGGTGGAGCGATTGAAAAATCTGGGGCTGTTTTTTGTTTGACATTGAAGTTTTGGGGTTTGTGGAGCAGAGACGGTGGTTCTACAGCGGAGACTGGGGCTAGAAACGGGGTGAGACTGGAGGCGCGGCGTTGAAGGGTTAGTGGGATTTGATTTGTCTTTGATGATTGGTGAATCTCGTTCTTGATCTTTTGGAATTGACGTACAAAACGCTCTTCGCCATCCTAAAACCATTGTATTGCAATCTCTGCTCTGCTATGCTCTGCTCTTATCTGCTTTTTGTGTTAGTATTGGAGTTTGGATTTTTTTGATGATGGAAATGATGAGCTCTAAAAGTGGTTCAAATGAAAGCAGATAGTGGATATGTAGAAACTTGACTGAGATCAGCCCCAAAGAATCTCTATCTTTATTTCACTGCAATTGACTGGCAACGGCAAGGGATGGTTTTATTAACACGGTAGGGTAAGTCAACCGGTGGCCTCTTTTTTACTTTCCCATTTCATTTATACATATAATTGGCTTGAGACCATCTCTCTAAGAATTTAACACCTTATTCCTAGTCCCTAGAGAGTATTTTTAAATTTAGAAAGTAATTTTTTTAATGCACTTTAACAATATTTTAAAAAAAAAAAAAAAAAAAAATTTGATGAAAATTTAAGTCAAACTCGATAACTATTTTTAATTATACGGTCTATGAGACTTACAAGTTTTGTCAACTTTTACAACATACATTTGATCAATTTTTATCAAAATCTACTGAAAAACTAATTTTTAACCACAACTTTAGAAACTACAAAAAGCAAAACGTACAAGAAATGAATACCTTTCAATTGTAAAAAGAGAAATGACATATCACAAAGTAAACCCAACTATTCTTTTCCTNTAATTATACGGTCTATGAGACTTACAAGTTTTGTCAACTTTTACAACATACATTTGATCAATTTTTATCAAAATCTACTGAAAAACTAATTTTTAACCACAACTTTAGAAACTACAAAAAGCAAAACGTACAAGAAATGAATACCTTTCAATTGTAAAAAGAGAAATGACATATCACAAAGTAAACCCAACTATTCTTTTCCTAATATTTCATATTCTCCGGCACTTATAATTTCTACTCTATGTATTCATTTTCGTCTTCAAAACTTAATACAAGTTTCTCGTGAATGGTTATTAAAAGCTAAGGGCGTGTTTGGTAGATATTAAAATCGGATTAAAATAGAAAAATTAGTCTTTATTGTTGACTTTTATTTGATAGGTGGGACCCAATAAAAGCTATATTTTCAATTTTAATTGAATTTTAAGCACGATTGAACGAGGCCTAAAATTTCAACATTTTGTATTCGTAAGAATATTTTCACTTTCAAAGGTATTTTTTTTTTTTTAATCATTGTTAAATATTGTATTGGCTTATTGTAGCATTTTTGGATAAATCGGCACAAAGTATTGGATAAATTAGTGAATTTTTGTATTGGTAAAAAGTTTGCACTATGTGCTGTGTTAAGTGAAATAGAGACGGCCTGTTAACTAACCGCATGTCCTTTCGATTAGCAACCTAATACTAAGTTCAATTTTTAACAATGATACGTATAACTTTTAAAAAATTTGTGCTGAAATGCAGTTATGAACTCGACATTGCTTGCTATTTGTTACTAGTGAATTGGTAATGAATGACCAAGGTCGATGGACATAGAAATAGATCGGAACTAATTGAGACGATTGTGTACTTATGAATACATCATACAAAAAAGTGTACCATGATGTACAAACATCCATAGTATTGATTCCTCTAAATACGAGATGAAGTTCAAATTATTTTTCCCAACAACGCACAGCTTTCAATTTTATCAATAAAGATTATTTCAGATACGGAACTGAATGACTGGTTGACCTTAACAAAAAGCGTCATTATCTTCTTTCTGTAACTATTGTAAGGAAGAATATTCCTAAGAATGAACATGAAGCGACTAATGAAGTGAATTTCAACGAGGATGATTTTTGCGATACAATGGAGATAACTTAAGACAATGAGTAGGAAAATCTACACATTTCTTACCTACAAAATAAAATTCACTTTTTTCATCAAATGTGATATGACACATGCACAATTATTAGTTTGTCCATGATGCTATGCCAACAATCTGATATAAAAAAAAAAAAACCAATAAAAAAAAAAGGAGAGAGTTTAATATCTCAATCGCTTGAACAAATGTTTGCTAATTGTATGGACTTCAAAAGTTTTTCGAGTTGTTCAATTTTTTTAAGCAATTGAATTTGAAGAAAAGTAATAACTCATCTGAGAGAGCGTATACTATACATATATTCCGGTTTAGTTTTCCTTCTATAATATAGATTCTCTTATGCCCTGTTTAATGTAGATTAAAATCAAATATTTAGTAAATTTTGATAAAAAGTTAAAAGAAATATGTGACTGAAAAGTTATGAATCTCATAAAATATATTGTTAAAATTAATTATAATCCTTGATTTAAGATTAATATTAGTCTGATTTTAAAATCAGATCCCCGTTTGATTCCCATTAAAAA
>CAIGRO010035619.1:0-15349 GCA_903798355.1 Fraxinus baroniana | reverse complement strand
AAGCTGTGTTTGAAATTAAACATTGTCCCATGAAACTTAGCTCTGATACCATGTTAAACAATTTAAAGAAAAGAAAGAGAAAAAAAAAGGGAGGCTATGATTTTATTAATTCTACTTAATGAAAAGTGAATACAAAATCTAAATATAAAGAGACTATATATATAGTCTAAAATAAAGGAAACTAAAAATATTATTCTACCCTTAATAAACAATAAAACAAAATAAATTATATTTATTAATAGGAGGCATTTCATTGAAGTTTTAAACGATGATATTGAGATAGTTGAATCTTTTCCATTAAAGTATGTCAAATTAAAACCCTTTAATAAGGCACCTGTCTCTTGGTCCAATGTTTGAAGATAATAAGAGTTACCATATGTGACTAGTTACATTAGTTGTAGTCGACTTAGAACTAATTTTGATGCTTTATTTCTGTTCTTTATTTGTTCGTTCCTTGTGGATCTACTGACTTTTTACTTTATTAGGTAAGAGAAAGACATGCTTGCATTCACCGGTTGTAGCAACAATTTGACTATAGTCAAGGATAAGGAACTTAGTGTTATGAGGTATAATGATAAACACTAAAAAGAAAAAGAGAATGACAGCAAAGAAATGCGATGATGAAGGGGTTGCCCTCTTTCTCTCTGGAAGCATCGCTATTTCTTAAGACCATGGGGTATCCTTCCTCAATGCGAATATACATAGTTGCTAGGGAGATTTTCGCTAAAAATAGCATTGATGTGATTGTTACTTTTTTTAGTGTTACATTTTTTCTTTTTTCTTTTTATCACTTTTTTTAAATTCCTGTCACATTATTGCTTTGCCTCCATATTTAATGCCATTGAAAGAGAGATGAGATAGAGATCATGAGAAATATGATACAGACAATGATTGTGTGTCAAATGAAAGACATATATGATATGTTGCTGAGGTAGAGATGAAGATGTATTTGATGAGGCAATGATATGATTGTTATTTTTCTGAGCGTTTGTCACTTTTTTGAATTTCTGTCATATTTCTCAAGTATATGTCACTTTTTTTTTTAATTGTTTGTTACATTTTTTAATTTTTGTCTTTTTTGAGTTTTGTGCACATAACTTTTTAGAGATTCTTTACAGGGTAGAAATTAGTAAGATATGGTTTGTCGGTGAATTGATTTAAAAATATTTGGCGGTGAACCAAAAAAGAGGAGGGACACTTTTTTAGAATGTGTCACCTTTTTTTAGTATTTGTCATTTTTTTTTTAATTTTTGTCAATTATTTAGTGTTTGCCACTTTTTTTGTGTCACTTTCTTGAAACCTCCGTCACTTTTTTGAGTTACAAACATCATTTTTTAATACAAAGTGACATACTTTTTAATAAATAAATAAAAAAAAGTGACGCAACTTTAAAAAGTGACAAACACTTAATATTATATAGCTTTCAAAATACTTTTTATATGATTTTTCAAAAGATCCATAATTTTAGTGTATTTTTGTGAGTTCCCCTTTCTGAAAGGATCCCATTCGTTAATGTCTAGTTAGGCCCAAATTAAGTCCACGCTCAATGGCCCTCTTCACTAACCGCCTTGAACCCGAATATTGAGGAAATTAAGTTGAGTACTCTAAAAAATTGAAAAATTAGATTAGTACACTAAAAATAAATTAAAACATCTATCAACCATAATTAATACTTCCTAATTTCCCCCAAATTCAATTTAACTCCTAATTTTCCCCTTAAATAATCAGTTTCAAGGCCAACAAATTTTTATTTCATTTCAATTCTAGGGATGGAGAACATGCAATTTGCAGAAGAATTCGTTAGAGAATTTCTGGTATTTTGAGGATCTACAGAAACTCTCCAATCTTTTAGAAAAAAGTTGGGAAGTGATATTAGCGAGGGATTTGAAGTCGATAAGATTTTATATTTGATTTTCTCTGTCTGCATCCCCAAATTAGTGGCAAAAAAGTTGATTGATTTGCTCAATTTCTTAGAGCGATGTTTTTCTCATACTAATTCTGCATTGCTCGCTACAATGTCGATATTAGAGTGGTCTATTCTGTGGTATTATATTGTTAATGCAATAATGCATGGAAAGAAAGACAAAGTGATGGAGTTTTGGGGGATAATTGAAAATAACTTGTTGACGAGAGATTGAAATAGGAGTTCATGGTTTGGTGGGTCTCTTTGTCCTTTTGGCTTGTTATTTGATTGATTTCTTCTTCTTTTCCTCAAGCATTTACAATCTCTCTCCATTTCTTCTTCCCATTTCTTGCATGCTCTACAATCTAAGGGAAAAAAGTTTAATTTCTGAATTTATTCTTTACAACTGGAAATGGAAGATGATATAAGATTGATGCTAAGTTGCACCGACTGGAGGCTCTGTTGATTAGTTGGTTACTGATGAATGGTAAATCACATCTAATTGTCTAAGGACTTATCTATAAGTTTCTATGTTATTACTAGTCTATTGGTCTTGAGAGTCCTACTTTCTTTTGTTTCTTTGAAATGGCTTCAACCAAACCTGCTATGAATGTTTTGTTTTCAATTGGTGTTTTGTCACTTTTTTGAATGTTTGCAGTTTTTTTTAACTTTTTGCCACTTTTCTGAACGTTTGTCACTTTTTTTATTGTTTATTACTTTTTATTTTTAAATTTATGTCACTTTTTTAGTGACAAATATCACTTTGTAATAAAAGTCACATTGTATTTCACTCAACTTTTTTAAAGAAAATGATATTAAATGTCATTTTTTTTATTAAAAAGTGATACTAAAAGTGATATTACACTTAATTTTTTTATTAAAAAGTGATACAATGTCACTATTATTAAAAAGTGATACAATTCACTCAAAAAAGTGATCGGTGTTTCGTCACTTTTTTACCATTGTTTCTTTTTTGACTTTTTATCATCTTTTTTTTTTTTAATTTCTATCACTTTATTGGATTGATTCCAAAGTTTTGATTGATATTTTGTCACTTTTTTACTCGTTACTTTTTTAGTTTCTATTACTTTATTAAACCGATTCTAAGGTTTTGATTAGTGCTTTGCCAATTTTTGAATGTTTATCATTTTTTGGAATTTTTGCGCTTTTTAAAAATTTTTGTCACTTGTTTTAGTAACAAATATTACTTTTTAATAAAAGCGAGATTGTATGTCATTTTTTAATGGAAAAGTATTACTTAACTTTAAAAAATAACATTGTGTCACTTTTTAACACAATATTTTTTACTTCCAAAATACTTTTCATATGATTTTTCAAAAGGCCCCTATTTTAGGGGTATTTTTGTAAGTTTCCCATAATAAAAGGATAGGTTGAAACACAAAAGCCCTGCTACTTAAAAAAAGGTCCAAACCAAACCATAAACTCCTTCATCTCCCATGCCCTTCACAGTCTATTGGTGCTGCCAAGGACATAATTCAATTGTTTCGATGGAGCAAACAGGGCAGCCGATGTTGACCCCATTCCTTGCTCGAACTTACTTTGGCTTCTTATAATAGAACTTCAAATTTAATTCATTTCCACGTGAATCAGAAAATTTTTGCAACATAATTATATTGAAGCATGAAAGCTTAACATAGTCTAAGAACATGGCAGTACTATGCTCATACACAACATTGTTGGACTTATTAAATAATTTACCCTTATAGTGAACTTCAATAGTATAATCTGCATACATATGAAAATAGATGACAAGTAAGATTCATGTATGTTTATCGGCCATCTTCATTGTTGGCAAAATCCCTCGAGAAATCTTGAATTTAGGCTCAATTATTCAACAAACAAATACCAATCGAGGATTGCTCAATCCACAACATTCCACAAGACGTTGCCACAAGCTTCACCCTATAAAGGAGAACTACGGTGATTGGTAGCACGAAGAGAGACTAAACAGTCGACAACTTCACTTGTTTCTCACTTACACACACCAACACACAAAAAACGGCTACATTAGGAAGCCAAATGTATATTACTTAAGTTAACACAAGTTGGGACAAGAATGAGGAGTTAATGGGCCAACAACAAAAAGCAATCCATGGGTCAATAAACCTATTAACCAATACAAAGCACAAACGGGCTAACTTACATGGTCATTCGAAAGTGTTGGGTCACAAGCAACGTTAACTTAATTAAGTTCCTTCAAGTGGCCCAAATTTTTTTCGAATCAAGCCATCACTAAGGTATATAACTTATCCAACATCGTTTTAACATCATCACCTGAAATTTATTGGGTATCAAAATCCAACAAATCTATACCTTTATACCCAATCAACCTATAAGCAATCAAAACACAAAATTTATACTTACATAATCAAGGCAACTAAATAAAATTGGAACCACGAACTTCACCTTGTGTTTCGAACCCGAAACACGTACCATATATGCTCCATGTACTCACCAAGACTAATGTCACAAAATCGCCCAAGTAGAAGTCAGTAATCATGATAATCAATCAAGAGCAAATAAACATGCAGTAAAGATATAACATATGATAACACACATATCTTTTTAAACATTTTCACAAAGAACATAAGATTGACACCTAGTTAATCAATCAAATGACTAACACATATACAACAACAGCATAAATGACCCCACAAAAAGATCTTACCACATTTATTCCATCCCATTTTGTGTTTCTCACACCTTGAGAAAGCATATATCCGTTCATCGCCTCTCATGCTTATTAGAATGGTCACTAACTCATCTCTAACAACAGCATAAATGACCCCCACAAAAAAATCTTACCACACTTATCTCATCCCATTTTGTGTTTCTCACACCTCGAGAAAATATATATCCTCTCATCGCCTCCCATGCTTATTAGACTGGTCACTAACTCATCTCTAACTAGTAAGCCACTATATATCATAATTCTATAGGATAATCCTTTATCACTACTTTATCTCTCTCATTCTAAGGTAGATAATGGGTCTCCCACCAACAGAAGTGATAGAAGTGTCAATTTCACACTTTACAGGGTCTTGACAAATAGAGAATTCCAACGTTTAATCGTCTCTCTACTCGCGATTCAAATGTTATCTCTCCACATCCTGGTACAAATCACCAATGTACCCTCAAGTATCCATACTCTACATTACCAAGACATACTGCACACTTACTGATAGCATGTTTCAAATCCACTACAACAGAACCAATACCTTTGATGACCATAAGGTTATGGTTCAGTTTAAATCAACCCATGCACCACAATGTTACTTCAACACCAATGCTAAAAGAAATTCTACAAAGGATTTATTCGACAAAGTGAAAGGTGAAGGTGGCACTGGCAAAGAGAAAAAAAAAGAATTGGTTATTTCAATACTCTCACAAAAGAGGCTTATAAAGAGGAAGAAGATAATCCATACATGGTTGTCCCATATAATCTCACAAACAACACATGCTTACAAAAATGAAGGAGAAAAATAGTTGTCCCTGTTTCTTTTACTACCGCATAGTATCATACAACTCATAGAACAAAAGCAGTATGCAATAAGTCTCAGCCCACTATGCATGTAAACAAATTACACAAAGTAACCAGATTGCTTTCAAATTCATACAAATGCACAAATCAAACATATTGAAATGTAACATATAACTATGCAACATAATTAAGTATTTACACACATGTATAAATGATTACACATAGATGCACACGCAGTAACGAGGTTTACTTTTAGTAAATCTCACATGGCTCATAACTAAACCTAGTGGTGACCTCTTCTTTCTTTATATTATCCTTTGTAGGACAGTCTCTTTCGACATGTGTAAAATACTGTGGTTAAAACACCTCTTACTTTTTGTACTTACCTTTAAACCTACATTTGCCATCAATTCTAAATAATGACCACAAGCAAAGTAAAAGCACAATTCATACAGAATAGTCAAACAAACTTTGCAATTCTAATCGTGTAGAAAAAACTTAGCAACAAATTCACAAAATATTTAAAGGCAAATAATTAACAATTCTAGCAACATGTAATGGTTACCTCGCATGGTAATCCCAAGTCTAATGATACCCCACACAATAACTTCCAGTGCAAAAATTAAATGAGTAGACCACATGATAGCCATAATTGCAATAATAAAATGGAAAGAACACGATATCGAGCAGACCAAATATGTGGGTCTGTAAATAAGGAGAGATACAAATTTACTACTTTAGGATCATCACTGTTCGCCTTAAAGTCTTCAACAATTGTGATAATTAAGAAACGAGACACCTTCCCAAACCCTCAAGGGCAAAATCATTCATATTTTGTCATATCGTTCAAAATAGAAAACATGTACCACTGCAGGGTCCACTATGCCACTATAACATTTTGTCTGAAGACGCCATTATCGAAAAATGTTGTACAAGTTCACACATGCCTCGTTGGATTTCTAAGTGTGGCATCCATGCGCCATCTCCGTATGCTGCCACGCTGGTCACGTGCTATACCGCATGGTACTCCTCCGCCTATTGGTCAAACTAGTTGTCTTGGTTTCTCTAACCAGCCACTGGTTTAGTCGAAAAACCACAAAATAGATTCGGCCAAATTAATTCTTCTTTAATAGATTTTCTCCTAGTCTTCTTCATGTTTTCCAATGATTTTTTACCACTTGCAGTCGATTTTTTCCCCATTTGCTCAACAACACTCTTTAATGCCATTTGTTGGCGAAATCCCTCAAGAAATCTTGAATCCGAGCTCAATTATTTAGGCAAACGAATACCAATAGAGGATTACTCTATCCACAACTATTCCACATTTGGTTGCCACAAGCTTCATCCTATAAAAATAGAACCATGGTGATTGATTTGCAAGCCACAAAGGGGAAGATAAATGGAGGAAGAGAGTTCGAAGAAGAGGGGAAAAAATCAACAACCTCTCTTGTTTCTCACTTGTACACACCAACACACAAAAAAACAGCTACAGCAAGAAGCCAAATGTATATTACTTAGGTTATCACAATCTGGGACCAAGAATGAGGAGCAAATAGGCCACAACCAAAATAATACAATGGGCCAACAAACCTAATAACCAATATAAAGCACATGCTAACTCATGTGGGCGATCCTAAAGTGTTGGACCACAAACAATATTAACTTAATTAAGTTTCTTCAAGTGATCTGAATTGTATTCAAGTTGAGTCATCACTAAGGTGTCGATATAAGTTAGAAAAATTACCTAAAAACCTTCTTTTCAATATTACAATTCAAGAATAAGGGGATGAAGTTTACAATTCAAAAATCAGGTGGTAAATATAAAACTAAATTAATTTATATACACCCCACCCTACTCCACCCCCACACCCTGATTTTAAATCCCTAAATCACCCGATTCATAGTTCACTTCTCTCTCTTTCTCTCTCTCCGCCTTCTCTAGTGTTGGCAGCGTAGAGGGGCGGTGGTGATTTTAAATCCCTAAATCACCTGATTCATATTTGCTTGTGGTAAATATGTGTTTATTGTGACTGATTGTGACCAATTCTGTGTTAATTGTGGCCGATTGTGGCTGGTTGTGTCCAATTCTATGTTAATTGTGACCGATTATGACTCGTTGTGACCAATTTTGTGTTAATTGTGACCGGGTGTAACTTGATCACATACCGTCACAATTAAGATTTGACTTAGTCACAAACAGTCACAGTGATTAGAAATTTGGTCATAATTAGTCACGTATGACACACGTCAGTGACTTGATATTTTTAATTTTTGAGATTTTTTTGCAAGGTATGGGTGGGATATGTAGATCCATGAACTGGGGGTGTGATTTCTAGTTTTTAATATCTGAAAATTTTTTGGAAGGTGGGGATAGGGTGGGATGGGGTCGGGTCGGGGTGGGGCGGGGGGTGGTGGGTCAGTAGGGTTGTGTGATTTTCAAATTTGAATGGAATTAACACCTGAATTTTGAAAATAAGTTAACAAGTTTGTTGATTTTGAAATGTGATTTTAATATGTAGGATTTATGTATTGTTCCCTATAAGTTATACAACATCATTTTAATATTATCGTCCGAAATTTATTATGTATCAAAACCCAACGTTCATCATTAAAAGGGAAAATGAATAAAATGTTAAACAAAAATAGAAAATATAATCTGAACACTGCACAAACTCAATTTGAAAAGAAAGAAAATCTTCGCTTGGCAAAAACTCCATCTTTGAAATCAATGGAAAAATAACTTTTTTATTAAAATTAACTCAACAAAAATCCAATTTTATTTAACTAAGAATAAAAAATATTGGCCATCTAGAACTTACCTAGGGGCATAATACAATGCAAAATGGAAAGTATACATTGACGATGAGGATAGTGGTGACAACGAGCCGAGCCCGAGCCGGGAAAAAAAGCTCGAGTCGAGCTCGAGCTTTTTTTGGCCCGAGCTGAGCCCGACAAAAAAAAAAATGAGGCTCAGCCCGAGCTTTTTGCCCGAGGCTTAGCGGGTCGAGCTGAACCCGAACCGAGTCGGATCGGGTTTTATTTTATTTTTATGTCAAATCTACATTTTTTACTTAAAAAATTTAAAATTTGTACAGTTTTTACATGTTATAAATTAAATAAAAAAAGCTCGAGTTTGGCTTGAGCTTTTTGTGCAGAGCTTTTTTCGAGCCTTTCCGAGCCGAGCCCGAGCCTACGACCTTTTTTGCCATCCCTAGATGAGGATGATCAATTTTTATTTTTGTTTGGATTTTGTAGATTTCTTGATGATATGACCATTGTTCAACCAACTTAAGCTCAAAACAAATATGTTCTCTACAATTTTAGTCTCTTGACCAAAATGTCCTTACCCAAATGGCCAAACATGATACGAGTGCAAGCGACCACGTAATGGAGCATATGGATGGAATAATATGACAATGATGATTTTCATAAGAGCAATGCTTGGTGTACAGAAAATATTTTTACAAAAAACTTACCTATACACATTGGTGGGCCCCGCATCAATAAAAAAAATGCCATAACATACACTTACCCACCCCGCCATTGTGTTTGTCAATAAATTTTACAGTAGAAAGATCTTCTGTACAAATGGAATTCTCCTTTTCATAAAGAGTGATCAAAATGAGGTTCCAAATGCCAAAGCAAAGTGATAGTTGATTTGGAGAATAAAGACAAAACCATAAAAAATGTTATGTATCAATTATCAAAGTAAAAAAAAAAAAAAAAATTGACTTCTTTTGAAGCCGTTTCAACAAAAAAAGAAATAAACATTTCATATAGAAATAAATTTAAGAATTAAGCTACTTGTATATTTTATTTGTACATTATGATTGACATTTTATGATGTGTAAATATTGAGACAATTGATTGTTTTAAATATTTTTAAAATCAATGATAAAACGGTGTGTCACGTCCAACCAAGTTGTAAACGTTACAAAAATGAATTAAAATCTTTCGCCAAAATCTCACCTAGACATGCGCTTAATTAAACACGAGAAAGTGATGTGAAGAAATTTTATGAAACACAAGATGATGTGATGTGATAAAAGCAAAACTTGGAAATCGAGTTTCTCAATTATTACAAAATAAAAATATTGTCATCCACTCAAAATTTAAAGGTAAATTAATCATTTTTAAAATTTTCCCATTTCATCACACAATTTTGAAGGAAAAAAGAAAGGTATAAATAAACGAATAAATAAGAGTAATATTATAGGAATAAATTATCAACCATACAATAATTCATTGTTACTCGCATTTCTCTCTCCTCGCAGTATCCATTGAAATGTGAAATTTATCATTATTGGTTGGAGCAGTTTGATGATGTAATAATGATGGAGGAAGGCTCATTTGGGGTTAAAAGTATAAGGAGTGCTCGAATCTTGATCAACTTGGGCATAACCTGCGATTTACCTTCGTCAGTTATTGAGGAGCCGGTAGCTGGTGGTCCATGAAATTATTCTGACTAAGTTGGAATACCTAACTACAAAAAAAAAAAAAAATGTGAAATTTATCATTGCCCTCTTTGTCGCACATCCATTGAAAATCTCTTTCCGCCTCTTGAAACCGAAATCCCTCCAAACCTCTGGTCCTCAACGTTAATGGAGATGTTCTTCGTATCCTTTTCACTTTTTTATAATATTGTTCTTCCACAATTCTTTTTCCAATAAAAATTCTAAATTCTTCTTCCCGGGGCCCATCAAGAATATCGATTCTTTAATTATTTTCTGATATTAAGATTCTGCACTTTATAAATACTTCTATTCTTTTGCACATACTAGGGCTATGTTCCTCCCGCTCCCCCTCAATTCCTTGATTTTCCGGAATTTTTCTTTGTAACATAAATACACTTTTTTCCTGTTTGGGAATATTAATTCGCATGAAAAAAAAAAATATGAAGTTGGAATTCTAAACTTTCGGTAAATGCATCTGGAATCGGTATGAATGTATGATAAAGAGGCGCTATTTGTTAATTACATCGAGCTCGAGCTTTAATCGTAATATCAGTTATTTGAGGGGTTATTTTATGGCGGCAGCCTCGAATATTTTGGTGGGCCAAAGAGATTTGCAGATATTGTCTGTGAGAAGGCTTTCATCTACTGCATCAAGCATTGATACAAGCAGTGGAAGGTTTATTAATGGGTTGAGTTTTATCAAGTTTAAATGCTGTTCCTCGGAAACGTATGGCAATAAATTTCGGAATAGTGATAATGATGTTTTTAGTAACAGCAATGGGGTGCAGAAGGCTAGGGCTTTTGGTCCGTGCTTGCCGCAGTTTCTCTGTGATTTTGAGGCGGCTGTAAGGGTGGAGGACAGGGAAAACAGTGTGGATTATAGGGCCTTTAATGGCTCTCGTGATGGTGGCTCTACCAATAGAGGAAGCTCGACTGGATTTCCGGATCAGCTCTTGCCCGAGAAAATAATTGTTGCGGTGGATGTTGATGAGGGTATACGATTTTCTCTTCCGGTGTAATTTTCTACTGTTTGAGTTTGGAAATATTCAAACTGTGCAAGTCATTGTGATCATCTACTTATATCTATACATTTCTTCTGTCTTTGTTGGCAGTTCTTGGCAATTTTGTATCAGCTCTCAATCAATTCATTGCGGATCAATATTCTCTGAATCACTCAGTTTCTGAATACCACGTCTACGAGTTTTTTAAGGTACCATTTCGTCTCTAACAAGTCTGTGTTGTATATACTTGCTTGCATTCATATTTGCTCTCTTCTCACACATTCACAAAGCAACATGCTCTTGATTTCTATTTAATGGAGTATCGATATGCTCATTTGATCACTGATGGCAAACCTTGATTAGTGTGGCAGATAACGAAAATTCAGATGGCTAGTCTATGGCAAGAACTTTGAACACCTCATCCACCAACTTGAGGAAAAAAGTTAGGATTGATCATTTTTGCACTTCTACAACGGATTTCTTGGGGGTGATGGTCCTTACCTGTTCCATCAACAGATGCTTAACTTGTGAACTCCAACTTCATAAGCACCAAAACATATCCTTTGTCAAATACAAGTATCAGCAACGGTCAAGCTAATGTTTTGATACGCATAAAAAGAATTCAATAAAGAAGCATTAAATATAATAGTCAGTATCACATCTTTAATTATGTATTATCTGTTTTATAACTTGGGTGGATATCTTGTTATGGAAATACTTGCTTAGGGTATTTAATACGAGCAGGATCAAGTACATCAGAAGCCTTCTCCTTGTGACTTCTCTTTGTGTATCTTGATCCTACTCCTTTTGTTGTTCTCACCCTTACTCTGGCTAGTCTTGTTATCCTCTTCCTCTGCTCCCATCCTTCATCTATTTCTAGCTTCTTCATTTTTTCAAACAAATGGTTATTGAGTATGTCAATAAGTACTATTGGTCAACTGCCAAAAAAGAAAGCAATAAATTAACCAAAGACTGCAGTTGTACCACTACCTCGGGTTACAACTGCTTTAGTCACCATAGCAGCTTTCCTGTCATCTGTGTGATTGGTTTTTGAAAGAACTTTGAAGAATTGGGGTGGGATTATGGTGGCGACATCCTTGATGGACTAACATTTTGTTGATTTATTACTTGAGATTCGAGTTAGATCTTGCTTTTTATTAAGAGAGTTGAATTTTTACGGCAGTGATTGTTAGCCTTGTTGTCTGAGAGGGTAGGGGAAGGGGTAGAGAGGGAAAGGCCACTGGCCTCCATTTTGTGTCTTTTTGACCTTTTCATGATTTCAAGGCATTTATTCCAGTGAAACATAGAACCCAGATCCTGATAGTGAGAACCTGTCTTCTAGGTCTCGTTCATAGCACTTTCCTTCATTTTCCTAGGTGTATATGTAGTCCAATCCTTGCACCTGCATTTCAAGTTATTACAAATTAATTTTTTCTATCTTTGCCCAAGCTCAATTAGTTTTGAGGACTTGACACTTCATCTGATTTTGCATGTCTTTGAAGATTACTGCTTTCTCAAGTGTCCTTGTTGTAAGAGACTCCTGTTATTGTAACAATAATGGAAGTGCTCACCACTCGGGATGTTGTATTGGGTTGAAACTGCATTTCATACTTCTAGAGTTTCCACTGTTTAGGATGTAAATTGGGTACTAAAATATGTTATGGATCTTGAACGGTAGTATATTACTTATTTCTACTCATTTTCTTTTTCTTATAGCCATAAATAAATCATACCTGTGCATCCCTGATCATATTCTATTTTATAAATCTTGCAGATATGGAACTGTTCTCGGGATGAAGGTATCCGTAAAGATTGTGTTTACTAGATTGAAACACACAACTAATAAGATTTGTTTTCTTTGTGATAGAATTGTTCGCTTATTCATCTAGTTGATAACTCAATTGATTATTTTTTCGTGCTCTCTCTTTTTTCGCAATTTTGGGATAATGGGGCTTGATTGTAATTCAATTAAGCCTTTAAATTTTATTTTCCTCGATATGCAAGAACTTCTGAATGCACTTTTTGCTGTCTTCTTCCAATTTTGGAAGGGTAATGCGTTACGGAATACCTCACCTTTTCAATGTGTATTTTGGTCCTATTACCTAGAACGTATTAGGTGCTATAAATGCTTTCTGCTTCAATGCCCACTCCCTTCTTTCCCGGTTTCATATATGAATTATTTTGGTTCCTTAAAGTTTTGTGTGGATCGTTACCCATGACTGCTGTTGATGGTAGTATTAGATGCTGCTATGATTTCCCTTGCTGCTTAACTGCATAAGTGCAAGTCTTTTGTTTACTTAAAGAACATAATATACCCTTCTTTAGAAATTATTGCTCGACAGCTTGGCAATTTGTTGAAAAATGTTTAGATCTTTGTGTAGCAAATACTTACATTTTGGCTTTCAACAAGCCACCGTGCCTGCCTGAGTTTCTAACTTGACAGCCTGACTAAGAACATCATCATATTTCTTTGACAGCTGATATACGCGTGCATGAATTCTTTAAGACATCTTATTTTAAGAAAGGGATACATCCAATTCCAGGTGCCCAGAAAGCTCTTCAAAAGTTGTCCAAATTTTGTGATCTGTCAGTTGTTACGTAGGTATCCTTAACCTTTGAATGCTCGACTTTCTTTCAATTCATCTTTGAAGCTAATTGTCATTTATTAATCCTGCACAGGTCCCGACAGAATGCAATTAAGGAGCATACAGTTGAATGGATTGAGAGATATTATCCGGGGATGTTTAAGGAGATCCAGTTTGGCAATCACTTTGCCTTGGATGGACAGTCCCGACCTAAATCAGACATTTGCAAGTATATTATTCAACTGCTGATAGTTTTGTTAGCATGTTTTTACAATTCACGGTTAACCCTTCCCTGATATATCCAAATGCTTGATGCTCATATAAAGACAAGCTTGTCATTAAATTGCTGTATACTCTACTGTGATAATGCTAGAATAGTCATTATTTATTGATCTGCCAGCATATTGATCGCGAGAGAGATGGTTTTGCTTTGTTTCTGGCAGGTCCTTGGGGGCAAAGGTTTTGACTGACGACAATCCAAGATACGCAATTGAGTGTGCTGAAGTCGGGATTAAGGTTCTTCTTTTCGATTATGAGAATTCATATCCTTGGTCCAAGATGGAGTCTGTTAATCGACATCCTCTTGTCACCAAGGTTCACAATTGGGAAGAGGTGGAGCATCAGTTAGCATTCTGGATTACGTCATGAAAAATTTGATCCCACAACTAGGTTCATGAGACATTGATTCATTAGAAGTTTTTTTTTTTTTATTAAATTGCTGGACTGTCAAATTAAAGGAAAATTGTATTTTTACATATAGTCGTGGAGTAGCTCGGGAAGGGTTTTGTAAAACAGGTTCCAATTGTAGGGATGCTGAGGTGAAGGAACATGTTGATCTAATGTTTCCCATTTTTAAGTAGATCAAACTTGGTGTACGCTCAAGGATGCTGGGGTGAAGGAATATGTTGATCTAATGTTTCCCATTTTTAAGTGGATCAAACTTAGTGTACACTCAAAAGTTTGACAGCGCCTCACAATAGGGCCTTCCCCCACTTCATTGTGAGGGGGATGTACACCAAGTTTTGTGAGGGGATGTACATCAAGTTGTCAAACTTGGTGTACAGTAAACTTAATTCTTTTTAAGTTCTATTTTTCTAACGTATAAGTAGGTTTTGTTAGCCTGTCAAGCAGCGATGGCTATACCCCTTCAACCACAAGAGAGCAAGCGTACTGTTCCTTTGCTCATTAGATCGTACAGTAATAGAGGATGGATATGTATTCATGGAATGTAATGAACTTAGTTGTGGCAATCGAGCCGAGCGGCCCTGCTCACGAGCCGCTCAGGTTCGTAAAAAAAGGACCCCGAGCATGAGCCGAGCAAGTTGGCTGGGTAGGCAAGCCAAGCCTGTTCGGCACTTCGACTCTTTTTTACGAGCGGCTCGTCGAATTTTTTATTTATTTATTTTTTAATAAGATAGAAGGATAGTTAAAAAAAAAAAATTAAAAAGGTGAGCCCGAGCCGAGTAGATCGGCTCGGCTCGCTACAGTACAAGCTCGTGGGTCGAGTCGAGCTCGCCCACAAGCAACGAGCCGAGCAGGAGCTCGTGGGAAACGAGTCGGCTCGGCTCGGCTCGTTTGACAACTATAAATGAACTTATGAAAGATAAGCATTTTCTACAAGAATCACCTGCTTTTCTGATCGAAAATAAAATGATTTGCCTTCTTCAACTAAAGGTAAATTGGGGCGAAGTAGAACAAAAAGATGCCATTTATGAAAGGGTAATTGGCTCGAAATATTCTTGACATTTCCTTTCAGATCGACAAAAAATCCTTTTGAATGATTTTTTAAGTGAGGAACACTTTTACCGTCCAAGTCCATTAGTTGAGGAGTTAAGTAAGACCCAAAATAAAAAGAGATAATTGCAATTGTTGTTCCAAACCTTTTAATATTTTTTTTTTTTTTT